>VWZY01001942.1:41966-89841 GCA_013399075.1 Chloroceryle aenea
ATGCTGCCCAGAGTCGAGGCAATGAGTTTATAGCATATATTATTTAACTAGTATATTATATATAATGAGTATATTATAGTACACATCTAAATGCTGCTGGTAGTAAAGGCAATGAGTATATTTTATATATATTTTATAAATTAATGAGTATATTAGCTATATAATGAGAACATTTTATATATACCGTACGTACAGTAGGTTACGTATTTAAATGCTGCTGGTAGTAAAGGCAACACGTTGCCTTACAGCCTTATGGCTGCAAAATGGAGATTATGAAAAAGCCAATCTGGCTGAGCCCAGGGAGGCTGAAGCCACCACGCGTCGTGGCTGCGGTGGCAGTCAGGTCACTTTGCCAGCTGATGGTAACCACTGGATGCGAGACGCATCCCCTTGTGCTGGCGAACAATTTGCACCATCAGCGATGTTGTTAATCTTGAATGAGAGTAGGTAAAACAATAGAAGTGAAGATGGGTCTTGGGTTAATTGCTGTCATGGTCTGAGGGACTTCAAAGGAATTATTTTACCCAAAGCCTCATTAAATGATGGGATATTTTGCTGTGCTGAACAGGTGGCTGAAGTGCTCTAAAGGGAAGCGGCTGCAGATGGGAACCACCTCTGGGACTCTCTCTACCCATGAAGCTGCCATGGCAGAGAGGAGCTCCAGCTCCGGGGACACCCAAGGTGGGCCAAGGGGTGGCCACGTGGCAGGGAGGCTTGTGGGAGCTGCAGATCNGCAGATCCCAAGCCACTCCAGTAGGGTCCACATCCTCAGCTGGTGCTTCCCCGTTTTGCCATTTCTTTGAAGTGTGGGCACACGAGACTGGTGCTGTGGATGCCACCCAGGGCTTGCGTGGCCACGGGGCAGCTGTGCCACACAGCCAGGGCTCTGGATGTGATGGGAGCCTTTCTTCCCGGCCCCAGGGCTTGCTCTGATTTACACTGTGCCTCCAACACAGCTTTTACAGAGCAAAAAGTCATCAAATCTAATAAAGTAACATTCTAGAGGAAGCAGTGGCAATATTTTGACTACGTTAAATATTTGTTCTACTTTTCCTTTTCTTTATTTGCAGCAGAACCGTTGAATTAACAACTGTAGCTTTGACAACAACACTGGGGGGATTTCAACTGAAAGCACAACACCTAAAATCACGTCGGTTTGACACGTACATGTGTAAGCACAGGTATATTTAAAAAGTGATCTATGTATGTTAGATAAGCAGATACTTTCTATATCTTTATATTAGGCTGTAACAGAAAAGATGCTGCATTTCTCTTCAGTGCAGAAGATTCTCCTCGCAGCAAAGCCTTTTCTTGGGGTGGGTGTATGTTGGAGGAACTGGAAGTGTCACTGGATTTAAAGTTTTGAAGTGACTGACAAGATATTCAGGAGCAGAATGTGAGATTTGAAAGGAATTTGGATGTGGCATTAGGTAGCTACCAGCAGGGGTTCCAGCTAGGTGACCAGGACACTGGTTTAAATGGTCTCCTCCAGGAGTGACCTGGAGAATGACAAAAGAGAAGCCTGACCAGGTGGGTAGATCCAAGCTACTGGTACCAGAAAGGCTCGATCAGCAGGTACTGATGGTGCATTTGGAGATACTCAGCACTGCTCTTCTGGAGGAAAGACAGTTCCCTAGATCTTGTGAGTCAGTTCTGAAGGAGTCAAAAGGCAAATGCTTGTGGTTGATTTGCTCATCATAATGACTTGATAGAAAGAAGGAAATTTTGATGCTGTGAGTTTTGAGATCCTGGCCCAGGTAGCCCAGAGAGGTGGTCACTGCCTTATCCCTGGAAACCTTCCAGGTGAGTTGGACAGAGCTCTGAGCACCCTGCTCTAGTTGCAGATGTCACTGCAGGGGGTTGGATTAGATGACCTTGAAAGGTCCCTCCCCACCCAAACCTTTCTGTAAGATTCTATGGTTCTCTATGTAAATCTCTAAGTAGTACACAACACAATTTATGGGAGGGGAGAGCATTTTGGAAACCTGTTGTGGACTGCAGTTAATTTGTGCTGCCTATCGTCTTGATGGTGTGAGGAGGTTGTTATGTACCGTCAGGAGAGCCCCATTATATCCCAGATAAAGACTTTTCTCCGTGGCTGAGAAGCGGCTGCAGCCATCTGGGGGATTCTTGCTCGGTTTTGTAGCTGCGCCACGCGCACACGCACACTGGGATGTGCTCAGGGGCTGCTGTCAGGAAGCCTTTTGCTGACATCAAGTGTCCCACGGCTCCATCCTTCCTCTAAAATCTCACTCTGTTCCTCTCATGTACAGAAGCTCTAATGTGTCTGCTGAGACCTTTGCTGCTCATTTCACCAAATACCAGTTTGCCAGCACAAAGCTCTCTGGTCCATGGTGACAGCTAAAGTGCTGTTGAGCTGCCACGTTACCCTTCTAAAATACTGTAATTCTGTCTACCTCACTTTAGGAGAAGTTTTGGAATGAAATTCCTGGGAGCATCCTATTTTCTGTTCGCCAATAACCCTTCAGCTTGGGTTTGGAAATTCTGCTGCTGATTGGATTTACTGGTACGTGCTGCTTTCTGCAATGGCCAGTTCTGCCAGCTTTTCCAAAAGTTGTGGGATTTATGGAAAAGGGAGCAAACCCCCATACTGGATGGTGAGAGCAATGTGCTGGTCGTCAGCTTTCTTTCTGTCATGACAAAGGAAGTTCAGAGTTTCTCTGCCTTTCATTACATAGGGTGACTTCCTCATCCCATGGATGTAAAATTGTCTGAAAAATAAATAGTTTGAAGTCAACTCAGGCTGCTGAACGTCCAGAAAGAGAAAGACCCACCATAAAAATAGATTGGTTGCCCTTGCTTGGGGATGCAGTTACCAGCAGCACCAAAAAAATACTTCTCCTTAAGTCTAAATCCCAGCAAATAACAGAGAAATCTCAGGTACAAGCATCAAGGCAAGATTTGGGATGGTCCTTCCTATGGAATTACCAGCACCAGAAGACCTAACGTATCTCTAATGCACTGCTTGGTTTTCACAGGAAAAATGAGGACATAATTTATAAATAAGTGCAAGAAGTCTGTAATTTCTGCAGACCAGTGACAATTAAGAAAACCTAGGGCTAGCTGTTTGATAAAACTGAGCAGACAAAGTGTGTGTAACTATCCGTAGAGTCGCTGACATGATGAATGATGATGGAGCCAAACTCATCTGAAATTCTTTAGGAATAATAGCAGCATAAAGGAATTTCTGTAGGGTACTTAAAGGCGCCTGAAACAGAACGGTATATTGAAGGTTGCATATGATGCTATGAATGACAAGTATTTATGATTTGGAAGGTCTCTCTGTTGGTGTTATCAGGTTTTGAATACCTTTTCTTGGTTCTTTAATCTTTTGACTTAAGGACCCATCCAGGTGTGTGTGTATATATTTATATTAAAAGGCTGATAGAGGTGTGTATATATATTGATATGAAAAGGCCAGTTCCTCTAATTGTCCAACAGAGAGAGTAAATGCCTTCTCACCTCAAGAAAATCAGCAGTACCTGATACTACATGGGTGGTTTTCTTCTGGAATAATGAATGTTCTCCTTGAGGAGCAGCTGGTGAGAGAGGTGTCTGAGTGGCAGGCAGCAGGGTGGGCTACAGCTTAGCTCAGCTCAACACCTCCTTCCTCTGAATGGGAAAGAAAAATCCTACGATGTGATGCCAGTTGCATCTAGTGAGTTTTATGTTCATGCAGTTGCAGATGTAGTAGAATTTAAATTTAAATTTTTGGGGTGTTTGTTTTTTTAATTTATGGTCACAGTGCTTGTAGCTAAATGTGGCAGCTGAAGAAAAACACGGGTGTATTGTGTCACTGAGCTGACAGGGTACTATAAATCTGCATCTCCTTGTTTTGTTGGATCAGAATCCTAGGCCAGCCATGGTTTGCAGGCAGTTAGCAGTTTCCAGTCAGCCAGGTGCTTAAACTGGGAGAGGCAGCTGCCCTGAGCTGGGTACAGGTGTATCCCAGACAGCAAATGTCATGCTCACTATAAAGGAGGAGTTCAGTGTCCTATGGGGGCCTTTCTTCCACCCTGGAGGGGCCCAGCATGCTGCTCCCAAGGACTGAGGTTTTTTGTGACCACTGTACATTCATTAGGCTGAGTATAACTTCATATTCTTCATACTGGTATTAATATTACTTCTGGCGTTTCATTAAATCTGTTCTCATTTCAAGCCATGGGTCTCCTCTCTTCTTCCTCCTCTTGTCTGAGGAGCTAACTGGGTGATAGAACAACTGCTGTAGGTTAGCTCTGGAGATGGGTTAAATGTAGACACTGTGTAATCGCAAGGGGGATGAAGTGGAGTTTTAGAAGTAAAATGCCCCTTCTGCAGAACTTCTGCCTTCCAGTTGTCTTGGTGTCTCTGGAGTGTTGTAGTCTTGTTCAAAACAGAGTTAGAGAATTTGATGAAAGGTTTTCCTAAAAGTGCAACGAACACAATCTGTATTTGTCTGAGGTTTGGAAGAGGAGCAACTTTTGTGCAATACACAGATTGATTTGCAGGGCCTTAAGGTTTCCAGCTTTCCCTAACCTTTGCTAACATCCTGCAGCAATCTGTTCTTTGAAAGTGTTGATCCTCCTAGGTCTATGAGAGCCTTTGAGACAGAGCTAATTTTTTCAGCGTTGACTATAGAGGCTTGTGACTTTGGTTCTGAATGTCCCTTTTTCAACCCTGCTACCAGTGACCCACTGCATAGTAAGTGTCTCGCATTATAAAGTGGTTATTCACAGAGGGCTTTGACCAACGCTATCTGGAGGGTGGGAGATGCTTTCCTGGCAAAAGGACGTGAACATCATGGGGCAGATCTTCAGCCAGGATAAAAACCCCGCTGCGGCTCAATGGGTGTCTGTTAATTCATGTGGAAAACTCGCGACCCCGGCGAGATCACAAAGTTCAGTGTCCTTGGCTGAGTGCAGTGCTTGCCATGGAGGCGTTTCCCCTGCCGTCCTGGTGAGCGACACGGGACATCTGGTGAGGCCATCTCCTCTTCTGGTGCTGCTCCTGTCTCACCATCAAGTCCTTGCTCTGGGTTAGACCAAGAACCTGAAAGCCAAGATCTGTTCCTAGCAGGAAGGCCATCAAACCCTGTACTTATCCCAGAGACCTCTGTCATTAGCAGGATACTCGGAGCCAACAATTTTAGCTGTGGGCACATAAATACCCTGTTCTCAAACATGACCCTAGAGCGTGTATTCTTCATCCTGATGTCCTCCAGGTCTCCCTCTTTTACACGAGCAAGAAGCCTTAGCTCCAAGCCATTGTCAATGCTGCGCTCTCTCCTAGTTTACCTTGTGTTATGTATTTTTTCACTTGTGCTATTTTGACCTTCTCCAGCAGAAGGTGTGGTAGCCCTTTAGTGGAGCACCGTGGAAGCACTTGAGTCCTCCTTTCTCAACCATTGAGTACCCTGCTTGAAATGTTCCCTTTTTCTTCTGGCCCCAACATAAAAACTACGTTGCTGCGTTGCAGTCGCATCTCTCGGCCAGCGAGCAGAGCTTCTTGAAACCAGCAGGCTACCCTGTACATTCAAGCTTCCTTGATTCCATTAACATTTTGTTAATGAAATAGTGCTTTGTCAAAGAGCCTCGAAAACTTAAAAGGGTATTTAAGCTTCTTCCATGAGTCAATACCATGTAATGTCAACATTACCACGAAGGGATAATTCGGAGATGTCACACAAAGCATGTGTTATGCCATTTGCAGTCTAGCAAAACAGCTCAGCATTTATGTTGTTTAATCCATCTTCAAAAATCTTTTGTTCTGAAAAAGTTTGAGATCAATCTTGTCAGCATTTGCTGACACAAAGCTGATGTAAGTCGCTGCGCTCCTATTGACTTCATCTGGGTTGTAACGATTTACCCCAGCCTCGAATTAAGCCCAAATTAGGTGTGTGAAGAACTTGAAATCAAACTTCTGAGGAATATAGAGCTGAATGGTACACATCCTGCAGAGGAAAATGTGGACAAAAGAGAGGGAAGTGAAGAGTTTGCAGTGAGCTGGGGCAGCACAGATGCAATTTGAAGAGATGCAAAAAAATGCAACATTATCAAACCTTTACATTTATTGTACCTAGCACGTAAGGCAGGAATTTGATCCTACTGGACACTGCAGTGAGGCTGTTTGGTTTACACTGGTACTTTTTAGTCCTTTCCCACTAAATCTCTGGGTAATTGCTGTAGCTGGATGTAACAAAGGGTAGCCTGTGTCCTTTGAAGAAAATACCTGCCTGGCATGGCTGAGTTCAAAATGCTTTCCTGTGTTTCTTTCTTAGCTGCATTAAACCTACCCCAGCTTCAGACTTCCCAGATATGAGGTCAATTCTGCAATACATACAGGGATGTAAAGTTATTTAGAAATATTTCATTTATTTTGGTGACAGAGGTTTGTGTTTCACGTTCAGCATTTTTCCTTCCAAACAGGCATTGTGGAAGCATCCCAAACCTGCAGGAGGAGCTCAGCAGGAGCAGAACCGACACCGCACCGATGATGGGAGTGAGTGGGGGAAAACAGTCCTGATGTTGTATTGCTGCTGGTGGGTCAGGCACGCTGAGGTAATTTGCAGGTTCTTTCCGAGTAAGGGATGCTTTCTGGCTTGATTGCACACAGCAGGAGGAAAAATAGTCCAAGGCTCTTCGTTTGTACTTTTATGCTGGTTTACAGCCTGGGAAATACACTAGGCATAAACCAATTGCTCTTTCTGTGAAGACCTACAGAGCGTTTGCAGCCTCATTGCTCCAGGTGAGGTCACTGCAAGAGCAACAAAAGTGAGAGTAAAATCTGTAAAAAAGAAAGCCCATTGCAAATGCAGGCTCTGAAATCCCCTGGAAGCAGGTTAGATGGCATAGCACGTGTTCCAGCTGCCTTACGGTGCGAGAGGGTCTCCAAGTGGTTAGCTCTTCTTGAGAGATGCCTTGTAGCAAACTACACTCTATGTTGAGTAGAGGTAGCAAGTGCATAATTTTACAATTAGACTTTTGAATTATTTCCAGTACGTTGGATCACGTGCTTTAAAGGATTAATACTTTTGCAAAGCAGAGAGATGTGAAAAACCCACAAATCTTAGTTGAGAAGTAGAATCAGACATAAAGTTTGTGGTCCATCTTGGCCTGCTAAACACAACTTGGAGTAAGAGGGTGGAATCTGAAATACCACAGTCAGCACTGCCACGAAATGAAGCTCGTGGCAATGGAGGTGGGGTTTAAATGGAGTTTAAAGGAAGTACAAAGCCAGGTGCATTAATAAAAACACTAAATAAAAAAGAATTGACCCAGGGAGTAATGTAACTGTCTATGTGAAGTGCCATTCAAACTGTCCCAAAGGCTTTACAGCTTTTAATAAGGCAGCTGTAGTATAAATAAGAGGAGTCTGAGAAGGTGGTGTAGGATGCTGTGCATTTTAATCTACTATTAGAAAAAAAGGAAAAGGAAAAAAAGCAAGTCCTTGATGGCAGTAGATACTCAAGAGCTACTCCAGATGGAAGCTGTGTACAGAGATGGGGTTTGTACCTGCAGCAGTGGATGTCAGAGGGGAGAGGGAGGTGGCTAATGCCAGATGGGTGTTGGCAGTGGAGCAGGGATAGAACTCTCTGACTCGGGGCAGTGGGATTAAATCCCAGAGATGCAACTGTCCCCTCCCTCAGGAGTCAGTATGAGACTTCCTTGCAGATGCAGAGCTACTTCTGTCTTATCAAAAAGCAGGTGTTACAAAGGTTTAATCAAAACTGTTTAAAAAAAGTCTAGTGCCAGATACAAAGCCTCTCCAGACCACCTACAAGACTATCCTACTTTTGCTTCACTTAAAAATCCATTTTTTCTTTCCTTAACCTCATCAGTGATGTTAAACCAGTTGATCTGCTTGTATGTGAGCTCTCCTCATCTTGGTGCTCTGTGTCTAAAGTGAGCAATGCTTTCTTCTCATACTTTTCTGTATTTCCCATGTAAATGATGAATTCTACAGAATTTATCTGGGAAAGCAGCTCTGTATTATTCTGTATTTAGACAGCACCCATCCTAGCAAAGCCCTTCTATCATCCAGGTCTGACCACAGGACAGGTAATTATTATTTCTGAACCAAGCAGAACATTTCCTCTGTGGCATTAAATTGGGAAAAGAAAGAAATGAGTGTTTTTACCTGCTCACTCATATTGCTTATTCTAGTTTCCTTGTTCCAGGTGGTTTGAACAGAGGTCTGTGGTGGTCCAGCTCCTTAGAAACTCCAATCTCAAAGCAGAAGGATGCTATAGATGGAGCTAATCTGTGAGTAAGTTTTCTGGAGGCCATTATGTCTCCTACAGTTTTGTTGGTTTGGTTTTTTTTTTTCCCCTAAAGGAGACGTTGCTCTGTACATGCCTGTATGTGAGGGGGAGAGAGAAAGAGCATTGCCTAGAGGGTTTCAGTTATCACACTGTCTAAATAGCCCTTATTTTTAGTTGGAGTCTTCTGAATATGAGATCCCACTACAGGTAGGTGAAGTGACCTCTTCGGTTTTGAATCTGCTCTTCTCTGGCAGATGCAAGGCTGCAGCTTTGAACAGGAACCCCCTCCTGCTCCATGCAAAGCTCTTTGAATTGCCCCTGATATGCTTCTAAGGCTCCCCGGTTGCGTGTGAGGCACTTTGAAGATGAATGCCCCAGCAGAAGGAAAACATGAAACAAAACCGACTCCCTTATGTCAGAGTGTGCGGCAGATTTCTCAAAGATCTTCAGTACAATGGTCGCTCTTTGGTGGGTGAGAGGAAATAGGCTGGTTCACCAGCTTGTAAAAGCAGAAGAAAATTGCACAGTGCTGTCCATTGGGTGGTAGATCAGGCGAAAGAAAGGCTTTTGGGGGTCTCCACAAGATTCCTGTCTGGCAAAACTTATTTCAAGTTGACTTCATTAGATGGAGATGAATTTGTTAATTTTTCTTCCCTCTGAAGTCTGCTGTGTTTTCAAGTCAACAGATATACCATGTCCTCCTGAGGGGGGGATATTCTTCTCTGTCTCCATGTAAATTATCATAGCCCAATCATCATTGGCTGTAAGTAACAATCATCATTTTCTGGTACATTCTGGACGTGACTTAGAGTTCTGGGAGCTGAAGGGCCCATGAGTCCTTGGGAGAGCAGTAAAAGAGTAGGAAACTTTCTCTTACCTGTCCTATTCTGAATATCTCTGTGACAACTGTCACGAAGAGATCCATTAATGTGGTGTTTAAACCTGATGGATCAGTTGTTCTGGCCCAGGCGAGCGGTCATGTATGATCCCAAAGTTTTCCTTGCCATCACATGAATGAACCCGTTCCCTGAAGGGGTTAATGGGCTTATAATGTGAAAAATTGAACCTGTGTCCCAGGGGTAATAGGTGATAAGTGGAACAGTAAAAGAGATTAAAAAAATGAGAGATTGGTTAATAGAGACTGGTGGTATTCTTCTCACCTCCTTTGAGTGACTACTACAATGCAGACGTGTGAGCTCCCTGTAAAGTACATGGGGAAAAGCAGAACCCTCTGGGCCACAATTCTTTTCCACATATGATAGATCCCTTTTCCTTCCAATCAATTAATTGCATCCTAAACCCATCTATTTCTCACCATTGACTTTAAAGGGATTTTAGATGACTAGCTCAGATATAGCTGTCTACACAGTAAGTGATTAAAGTTGGGTTAGATGAGCTGGCAGACTACATGGATTTTTTTTCCCCCCCCCCTTCCTTCATGCAAACCCTAAATCAAAAGGCATCTCATCAGCATATTATAAAATACAGCCTTCAGAGGGATAGTCTTCTACTTCCATATTCTGGCATCTGAAGGGAGGAGGGAGACTCCCATCAATTTAGAGAGAGGTAAAGATTTCATCTCCCTCTAGAAATCATGGTCATAATGCGAGATTCAGACATTTATGAGATTTGCTTAGCCAAGACATAGCTGAGCGTGGAGATGTTTCCATTTGCTGTATAGCATTATAGCAAAAAAAGGGTATTTTTAGGGTGTTTTTTGGTTCTTTCCACCCCCTCTTTTTTTTATTAAGCTAATGGCCAAACATGTACCTGGGGGACAGATTCAGTCTGTGTGACCTTATAAACTGAAACCCTTCCCAACCCTCTCCCTGCCTGCAAAATAGGGATAAACTGGGGGTGTTTGTTAATGGGAAACCTCCCAAAGAAACATTTACCCATTCACCAGAGAGGAATTCCCACCAAAACCCCCATGAAATCTGTGGCTAGTTTCTCTTTGTTAAAACCAGGTAACATTTAAAGTGATTTAGGGCAGCTTCTGGCAATTGGTGTTGGAAAAGCTGTTGAACCTGATACATACTATACACGTGTGTATATAATTATATAAATAGATATAGAAAATAGAATGATTAGACTATTATTTAAGTTTATTAAATAAAAGTCAATATGAATTTCAAGTCCAAAAGACAGCAAAGCAAGAGATGACTTATATGAGTTTTAAATCAGGGATTTGCTGTGCGTCCATTTGTTCCCTAAAAATTTCTTGACATAATGAGTAAAGTATTCAATTGTGATTTAAACACCCAAATCAAGTTAGTATCCCTTTTCTTATCTATCAGCAATGTTTTTCTGCCAAATGTTAGGCATGACTTCATTTTTTCCTAATGGAATGTGCATCTCTTTTCCTCCGATAGTCTGCAGACGCATATCGATGGATGCAATAATTGGCTTTTTCTTGGTATATTGTGTTTTCTCAACTTTCAGCAACAAATCCTTTTCAAGTTTTACTTCTTTTATGGTCTGGTACTTAGAAAAGTTGATAATTCTGGTGGAACTGTAGGACTGAGAATAAGACTCGGTATTTTGACGTGTTGTAAGAGTCATTTATTGGTAGCTGGTATCTCTCCTTTTATCTTTCTAGTAGAAATATCTCAGTTGTTCCTGACTATATTTAGCAAGTGAGCTCAATCTATCTCCTCTATCTGTTTTCCTCTATTTGTCCCTCGCTTGAAGGGTTTGTGGCACTCGATGGTGGATAAATGCAAGAAAAATCTAATAATGCCTTTCTAATGTGCCCATTTATTTGGTATCATATTTTATTTTAACTCTTAATGCAACTATATAATCATAGCTCCATTGCTATAATTGGATTTCAAAGTATATTCCTGCCATTTAATTACATCTAGAGCCTTTCTACAAGCTTATTTGGAGTAATTAGTAACCTTATAATTTTTAGTGAAATTATAAAATTGTATTTTATATCCATTGTGCTCATTTTTCTCTTGAAATTCTTCAACACCTTTACACCAGCTTTGCATTTTACACTGGAATTTCTGGCATAAATAATCAGTAAAGGGGTGGGTTATGGTTGTTTGCTTTTGTGTTTTGATCATTTTACATTTTTTTTTACACTGTGAATGTAAACACAGTCTAATCCAGCTTTCATTAAAGTCAGTGGTAATCTTTTCATTTACTTCAGTGGAAACTGGATCAAGCTAATAGGCTGCAAATTGCATTCCAGGCAAAGTCACATCTTATCACAGAAATCATCGTGAAGCAAGGCACGGAGTATGGATGGAAAGTACCAAATAGTTAATTTTTTTCCCTAAATTTTCTTGCCATGTAACTTCTACTTGTCCAACTATTGATTTTTAGCTCATAAGTTACAGCATTGCTGCAATTTTGAAAATATCAATTTTAACCTGATCTGCCTGAAAAATTAACCCACCCTTCCAGTTAAAGACTTTCATAAAAAGGTCTAGAACTTTGCTTTCCAGACACCAAATTATCTATTAATCTCCATTTGGATAGCTTGAAACTGTGCAATTTTTCAGTTAAAAAAAATAAATTCTTAGTTTTTAATTGCAAAACAAACATTTATTTTTTTTCCCCCAGCTCTCTGTGGTTTCACTTCAGAGCTGTGTCAGTTCATTAATATAATTGGTCCTCTTGCTGCTGAATATGAAAACCTGTAAACACTTCCATCTAAAAGTGTAATTCCAGCAAATTACATTCCCAAGTAGGCACAAATTTACGATGGTCGCTTTTTCCAACATTTTAATTCTGTAACTGAGGGGTGCTAACTATATGCACCAAATCAGATTTTTTTTTATTAGTATTATTTATTTCTTTTAAGCTATTGCAACTAGCTTGTTAAGGAGTTATTTTTCCCTTCTGCACTGCTCCCACTCTGTTGATTAGAGGTTTGTTGCTTTGGTAATGTCTCTCTCCTTCAGGCAGTTAATGATTACAGACAACTCTCTAACCCATAATTTTAGGGGAAGGTTATTGAGAAGGTGATATGGAAACAGTTGCAATTGTTTCTGTAGCTGAGAAATGTGCTTAGTCTTTGGGCAGGTATCAGATTCTGGGGTTTGGAGTGGAACTGGTGTTGGTGTCCAGGATTCAAGACACTTCCTTGTGTTATTTAGTACCAAATCGTGCCAGTTCGTAGGGATAGAAATAACCTGGTGGAAGATGACAAACTGCTATTTAATTCTGAAGAAAATGTCCATGTGAGTGGTGCCTGTTCTAGCCCAGGCAGAGGGTGACCTTTGTAGGCCTCAGGATAGAGGCCTTTGGACCTCCAAGGAGAAATGCTCAGGCAGTGGAGAGAAGGAGGAAGAAAAGAGAGAGAAGGGGGTTGCCCGTAACTCCTGGCATGATTTTAAACCTCGGGAGCCTCTGAGAGCTGGGGCATCTTTATTTTCAGATGGCAGGCTGACAGGCGTTTGCTTTTCCGGCCTTTTGATTGAAAACAGATCAGCTGAACACTTCGTATTGGAGTTTCTGTTGCTCTTCCAGTGTGGAGAAGTTGGTTTTGAGCCTTAAATGGAGAAACCCTGAACTTTAGGAAGGTGGTAACTAATCCTATGAATGGAGGAGTGTGAGCACCCATGCACCAGAGATTCAGATCCTTATACTGCAGTTATTTCCATATTGCACGTAGGTGCCTCAGCGCTAACGCTACTGGGAGCCACGTTCCCACGTCATGGGGACACTCCTCATCAGAGGCTGGATTTTTCCAGTGGATGCATCTGAGCAATTTGCACTGAAATTTTGTCAGCAAACGACTAGTGTTTTGCCACTTTAAAACCATGGAAACATCACAATGTTCTCTTTGGAAATGACTCCATGAATTAATTGCAAATTACTTATTAATGAAACAAATATTCAGCTGTCACTTGAACTGAACTACCTGATATGCTTAATGATTATTTTTTGAGAAAACACTTTTGTGTTTATTTGATCTGCTATAGTGTTAACAGCGGGAGAAAAAGAGGAAAGCATTTGGTATCGCAGTGGAAACTTGAAACTGGCAAAAAGGAGAAGAAAAACATCAGCCAATAACTGCAGAATAGGTGAAAAGCCCAAAGAAATAGCAGATCCTTAACAATTCTGTTGGAAAGCTATTCCCCCCGGCAGCCGTAGTTAGGTAGTGAAGGTAAAACAGGGTGGCACGTGGGGAAATCTGGCAGCGAAGGTTTTCACTGTAACATTCATTCAGCCCTGTTCCATCTCCATAAAATAAGCCCAAAAGAATTGGCCTCGTATGGGGTGGGTAAATGTTTGCAAACTGCAGAGAGACTCTCAAATGGATGCGAAATATCATCTGTAGTTCTGAAAATTAGAATAAAAATAAATGCTGCTCATTAGGGAACATGCATTCCTCAGGGTTCTGGGTTAGCTTGGGACAACACCACCGAGTTTCCAAGCCCAGACCTTCCGTGTCCTGCTGATCCCAGCTGAGCCCAAGGGGACCTTTGTGGGTGACCTGGGTGCAGTGTGGGGGTTTCACGGGTGGCTTGCTGAAGCTGTGCATTTTTTTCCCATGTGCTTTCCATTGCAAGGGGCAGGCATAAATAGGTAATAAAGCCTTTGTGCCCTTTGCTGTGCTGCTGCTGCTGTTTACAAGAGCAGGGACACCTGAATTTTGAACGTATCTCGCGTGTCCTTCTGCTGGTGCTGCTAAATTATTTACCACTCAGCGAGCGTGTGCTGGTGTGAGATATTTAAAGGAGGGAATCTGAGGTGAAACCCCATCCGTTTACCCAGAGCTGACACTGGAATATTCATTATCACATTAAATCTAACCGCAGCAAAAATGACGGCTTCCGTTGATTATGTGCTTGCATAAAAGACTTCTTTGGTGGCAAGCCTGTGTGCCAGAGATCTGAATATAAAATCGAAGTAAGTAGAAACCATTCTCTTTATGGTAAATTTGCCTCCTTGGAAGTTATGAGACTTGGCAGGTTTAAGCTGTGTTTGAAACCTGTGGTGGATTATGTGATTTTTCTAACTGGCCACAAGCAATACTAGATGAGCACACATTGCACGTGCCCAATCCCAGCCACAGGCAGGAGTCAGGATTTCCCATGATAAGAAAAAAACATAAAATGTGGATTTGATATCCAGGGAACAGCAGGTATTTATTTTGGTATGATGTCACTTTTGCAGGGTTGGTACAGGGATCTCTTCTGGAGCGCTGGGGCAAACAGCCCTTTCTGCACACACCTGCCCTTCCTTCCTCCTGAGTTCATGCTGGAGCAGCACAGCTTTGAGATGAGCTTGAGGAACCCTTTGGATTTATGATTGCAGAGAAGTTCAGGAAAATGCTTGGGATTGGCCCAAAAAAAGACACGAGGTATNAACACGAGGTATTTCTTCCCTCTCTTTATCCATTCCCTTCTTGTCTTCCCACTCCACCAGGGATCCTGTTGAATTTAAAGGCTGAATTAAATCTTCTCTGGCAGGTAGAGAAAATATGATGAGATGAAACACTTTGAAAGGCCACTTCTTGAGCAGGTTGTCCCACCAGGAAGCAGGAGGGTTGGTTGTGCTAGTTCTCTTTGGTCTGTAAAGAAAAATGGCACAGCGAGGGCTGGGTTTGGTGGAGGTGGGCACGTACAGAGATGGGAGAAGAAAACCACTTTCTGTTAATGCTAAGGATGATGATTCACTCACAATTAGTAATTCATTGAAATATGGAACCGACTGCATCAGCACAAAGGATTAAAAAAAATATAAAATTCAAGTTCCCCCATCCCATAATATTTCCAGCAGACTTTCTGCTTTGGCAAATGACATATATGGAAAAACATGACCAGAAGCCAGGCTTGCCAAGTCATAAATGGTGATGGATAAAGCTTGATTGGGAGCGTGGTTGCAATGAATCCATCATCTTCCAGAAAATCATGTGCTTTTTTTCTCAGAGCGCTGGAGATACTTTATGGCACATTGTTCTCTTGATGCATCTTGTTTTCATCTTTAGTTGGAAATGTACTTAGTGAGAAGAAACCATAAACATACAGTAGATAGAAAAGTGCCGAGCACCTTCAGCTTTCACGGATGCTTGCAGAGCCCATAGAGAGAAATGGAATGATCTGTAACTGTAATTGAGTGGCAAAAAAAAATAACGTTTAATCGATATTTAAAGAAGGAATTACATGTGCCACAAATCCCCTTTTATATTACACTTAAAATCCCCTTACCTGCTCTTTAGTTTTTATGGTTTTCCTTATCTTCAGTGTCACGTAATCATATTTCAACAGGATTTGCTTCCTCGCTGCCCATCTGCTCTTCCTTTCTAGTGCTGCCTTAATGCCAGAACATCACCCCAATGGTTTCCTTCTACCCCGCTTTGATGTCAGACACCCAAGGATTTAGATTTTTTTCACTCAAGTTCAAATAGAAAATAAAAATACCCGATTTCTGGGAGTGACAGGGACTATTTTCAAATGTAAATGTCCAGAGACAGAACAGGTGAATAACAGGAGGCAAACACAACTCTTGTTTGGCTCCTGCTGGTGTTGAGTGTTACTCGGGGTGAGCAGCCTCACCAGGACCCGATGGCCATGATCTGCTCTGCTGTTGGCCATGACAATGCTTCTCCTGGCCCTGGGGAGAGGACACAGGCAGTGTGCTCCACATCAGGTCTGTGCCAGCAGGAGGATGATGCTTTAGAGACATTAAAAGTATTAATCCACGAGTGGAGAGGTCAAGGCTGTGTTCTGCTCTGCACACCCACTTGGTTTGTGTGGGCTTTCGCAGTTAGATCAGGGTTTTGCTGAATTAGAGGCACATCATTTTGAGTCTTCCTGGTTTTATTAATCCTAAAAATATTGAATTAGTAATCTTTGAATATATATCTGTCCTATTTTCAGAGTTAAGCAAGACTTTGTATATTGTCTTACTAGTTAAGGAGCATAATGGTTAAGGTCTCCTTGAAAGGGGAGAGTATTTTTCTTCCAGTGGTGACAGGAACCCTTCCAAAACAGTTATGTGCTGCCATCTGTGCTAACAAAATTAAATTAAAATAAAATAAAATAATACAAATCCATTCTAATTCATCATATAACTGTGAGTCAGTCCTTGGATCTGTGAGTATAGCTGGAGATATTATCCTCTCTCTTACTAACTTTGCTGGGCCTCGTGATAACTCATAAGAAAATGTATATTTAAAAGTTATTCAGTGCCTGCAGTAGTCAGTATCTGAACCTCTGTTCTTGAATTATTTTGGAATTAAACATAAGGGGTTTGTTTGTTTGTTTTTAAATTAAAAAAAGTGTCCCAAAGTGCCGTTAGCCCAAATTCTGAGGAGTTTGTGCCAGCAAAAGACAGTTTTGTTATTTTCAAATTATATTTGCATGATATCTCACAAAGCTGAGCATGGAGTTGCCTTGTTACAGGAATCCAGGTCATCTCTGTCACAGTGGTGAGGGTCAGAAGATGCTCATTCATGCTTAGTGTTGTTAAAGGCAAAATACATTAGAAATTGGATCTGCTAAAGCAGTGCCAGGGGCTCTGCCCCCAGCAAGGCTCTGCCCTTCCCTTCCTGAGGATGACTCTTGATTTTCTCCAGTTTAGTGTTGCGTGAGCTGGTTTTGGTGGGAGCAAACCAGAAGGAGGTGGGTGCTACCAGAAGGAGATGGGTACTACCAGAATGCAAGCAAAGGAGGGTGCCCAGGAGGTGAGCAGGGGCCAGGACAGAGGGGTGTCTGGAACAGACTCTTACAGGACAAGCTGAGAAAGAAATGGTTACTTGGAGGAAGATTAAAGAAGTCTTCTTCCAGACACAGGTGTGACAGCAAGAGGGAAGTCTGGGACGAAGGCAGAAGTGGGTGGAGGAAGTTGAAGCAAGGGCTCCTGCTGAGGGTGACAGCTTGAACAGTAAGAGGAAGGGGCTCGTTCGACTTCATTTTGGTTAACGAACATGTGACGTAGACAGAACCACATGGGCTGACTGTCTGTGGTGGAAGAGGCTTGAAGAGTGGGGCAGATGTCTGAAGCAGATGAGAAGCCACCCCAAGGTTGGTCACGGGACCGATACAGATGAAGGGTTTAGAAAGCAATGGCTTTAGCAATGGGAAATGAAGAACAGTATGAGCTGCAAGGGAAGCATTGTTGCTGTTACTGTTATTACCATAATTATTATTATTTACTAAAGGCTGGCTTGTTTTGAGTCTTCTAAAGAGCTTCTGTCAGAAAAGGAGAAAACAAGTTCTCAATGCTGACTTTTAATTGTACTCTGTTTATTAGAGCAAAGACTGTTAGTTCTGTTTTACTAATATCTTGTAAGTAAACAGTGAGAATGTTCAGTGGGGTAGAGGTGATTAAGATGATAAACCATTGAAATCTGTGTCCACCCTGAGCATATAAGAAGGAAGAAAAGGAAGACAATTAATGCATTAATAGAAACACTGCTGAAAGTAGTAATAATGGTTCTCTGTTATTGATGGTTGATTTTAGGAGAGAGAGAAAGTTCATTTTTGGCCCAAAGCAGTAGACGCAAGTATTGAAGGAGGAGAAAAAGCTTTTAACCGAGTAGAAATTTAAGTTGTGAGCTGCAAAAGGAAGTAGAGCTGGATATTGAGAAAAGATAAAAACGATTTCAGTTTGGTAGCTCTTTACTGGTTCTGCAGTTTGGCAGCTGTCAACATCTCAAAATATCATCTCACCCAAACTGTTGAAAGAAAGAAACCCTTTGATTTTTCCCTTGAGACTCCCAAGCTGAAAATGGACTCTTTGTAGTCTCAGCCTCATTTCAGACAGTCTTTTTTTTTGTTGTTTTTTTTTTTTTTAAAACATTCTTGCTGGCAGAAACAACTAATTCATAAATAGAGTCTCTGTTAATTAAATAAGTTTTATCGTTTTAACTTGCCTTTTAAAATGAAAAAGAAAGTAAATCTCTAACGTTTTCTTCTTTATTGCAGATCTTAAGGGACTAAGCATCACATTTCTTGCATCATTAATAATGCAAATTAGTTTTTGTTTTGGGTCTCGCATAAGTTTAGAGTTAGAAGTAAATATTTAATGCCCAGATCTGGGAAATCAAATCACGTATAGCAGAAATTTTACTTTATAGTTATTGAGAGTTAATGCAAGAAAGATGGGAGGCACTGTGCTTTCTGTTTATTTAACCTTTCTTGCTCTTGCTTTTCTTTCAGTAGAACTCTTTGTAACTTGTCATTAAACACTGTTATATTCCTGCAGTATCTGTTTTTACTATCGTTACAGTAGCCACAGCATTCAGCATTTAATAGCATTTTAAAGTAAAGGTTAAACATATACAGCATACTTAGGGCTTATAAGAACTATATTTTTGGTCCCCATTATTGGCAGGAAAACCAGGTGATTATTTCTAATAATATCTAACAATTTGTTGACTTTGCAGCAGTTTTACTTCGATTGCTTAATGAAGCAATAGTCAGATGGCCAAATAAGATTAAACTCCACTCGAGGCCTCTCTGTCATGCATAGTGATGCTCTGGGAGGGTAAAATATTTTGACTTGTTTACTTGTTAGCACAGAGGTAAGCTGCAGTGAGTGTAGGCATCCAATAGTAAGCTTTGGTGCCTTGTGCTTTTACGTGTTATTCCTGAAACTGTTGTCCCTCTCTCCATCTGAAACGTCTGTAGGAATGAGACTATTGCAGAGAAATTACAGATGTTTCATCACATCTGTTTGTGCGTCTGTGGTGGATAACATAAAATAATAAGTGTCCTGTTATTTTGTGCGTGAAATCTGATAGTGAAAAAGACACCAGAGAGAATTCTTTAGTGATAAAAATTTAAATAGAGCCATTTATCAATATGACAGAGATTTGACCTGAAAGTTAAAGTGTTTGAAAGTTAAGTGGGGTTGTGTAAAGAAAGTTGAGGCTGCGCTACAGATAGACCATAGGTTTTGTAAGTTATTAAATCAAAATAAAAGGTATTGACAAAACAATAAATTGCCTCTATCACCCCATCTAATAGCTTCTGAGAGCACTAAACACATTCTCCACATTAAAGATGTGTGAAGCTTTCCCTTTTCTCATACTTTTGTCCTTCTACTCCAAAAACATTCGTGCAGTGGTTGGTTTCATAATAGACTTGGCACTAAATTGTGCCTGCGAGCTCTCTGCCAGAGAACTTGCTCAGAGCGGCGTCGTGGGGAGCAGGAGTGGTGGCATTGCTCTGCTTTCAGCAGGACTATGGAACTTTGCAGGTGGGGTCCGAATCACTCTCTTGAGGATTAAAACAAGGAAAAAAAAAATAAAATTGTGGCACTAATGTCTTTGCTGGGAGAAGGGAGAGCACAGTGTGGTGCTCTCTGCTCTCCCCAGAAGTCCTCAGCACTGTTTCTGTGCTGGAAATCTATAGAAGATCTGGCAGTCCCTTTGGACAGTGGTGCTCTGGGGAGCAAGGAGCCATGTGACAGTTAATGCCACCTGCTTAATGATGCCACGTAAACCCTTCGCTGTGACCCTCATCCTCCTAGGAGTTTGCTCACGGAGGGGGAAGGCAAACAGCTGTGGGACCTATTGGGACCAGGAGGTTGGGGGGCTGGATGAGGGGTAGCTCTTCGCCCCCAGATTCATTAGCTGGGACCTGCTTTTTCCTCCCCCTCCACGGGGTTGGAGGGGCATACCCCCTACCTATGGCTTCCCCACTGAGGAGAGAATGAGACTGGCTCTCTTTGGCTTGAAAACTACACAGATTTGAGACTATTTCCCCTCCTGCAGGTTTTTCCATGGAGAGGAGCATAGAAGACATTACTATTTATAGTGCACAGTACGTGTACACAGCGTGACATCCACTGGCTTTTCAAGCAAGCATCCTACCAGTTTGGAGGGGGGAGGCTTTCCATCTTGCTGTCCCGCAGATGCCCTGTCCCCTCTCCAGGGGAGGTGGGCAATCACACAGGGGTAGCACCCATTTCTCCTCATCTATAGGCTCCTTTTCTTCTTTTTAGATGAAGATACTTGCCACCCTGCCGTGGAGCTGCTCATGAGGCTTAAAGTTAAAGCAAGTTTTCAGTGTAAATAATGAGAGTTTTAAGGGGAGGGAGAGGGACCCAAAGCAATCAAGGTACAAGGAAGTAGTGGAGCATCTGCAGGGTCTGGTTTGGGGGTGGGCTGCTTGGGTGTGTGTGAGAGGAGGTGAAGATGGAAAAGTTTGCTGGTTTAATTAAGGGGTTTGGACAGTTTCAAGGGGATGAGGGCCAGCAGCAAGACTCTGATTTCCCTGCTGCCCTCTCCCTGGATCCCACAGCATCTCTTTATGTTCACGTGCGGGTTTGGGAAACCAGAACATCTTCATCTAAGCTTGATTCCTGATATGGAAAAGATAGCTGATAATGGCAATAAAAATAACAGTAAGCAGTTGGAAAGGCCCAGCTCAAATCATGCTCTGTCAACAGCTTTGCAATCTGTATAAATACGAGCAGAAAGACAAACAGCTCTGATTTTTCTTTAAGAATGTGAGTATCCATTGTCGTAGATTTAAATTAGGATGTTTTACTTGTACTGTATGTAAATTCCTTCTTGGCAAATAACCCATGTCCACTAATGTATGTGTATTTTGGGTCTGTATGGTTTTGGTCTCTGTGAAATACAATGAAATCTGATAGCACACAGAAATACTTGCATGGAATGTCAAATTTTTTTGTGTGTGTGCTTCTCACATATCCATAAAAGAGTTTACACATTTCTAATTACTCATTCAAAAAGAGACTTTACAGCACTTTTAAAAGAGAGCCAATTTTTTCCCTACTGTGTTCTGTTTTTACAGCTTGTGGAAAGCTTATTTAACGAAAGTTTAAGTAATCAGCGAAAGTCATTTCTGAGAAAAGACTGACAGATATGAAGCCTCTTTTCACACTTCATAAGAGGTGGAGATAGTAGCCATAAAATTTACAGCTGAATAGTACTCTGTTTAGCTTAAGTTATAGAATTATTAGTGTTCCAGGCATATGATAGATTTTAGGGCAGTTAAGTGTTTTAAATGCTTGTATATGCTTTGTGTCTCTGAGCTATAAGTGTGCAACTCTACCAGCAACCTGTCCTCCAAACCTAGCACCCTGCACACTTCCACAGGGCTGATGTTGTGCTAAAAATGTGTGTTTGCAGCTGACTTATCGCCAGTATTTTTATTAACATCCCATGAAGCTATGGTCCCCTTGCAGAGACTCACCTCTGGCTATGAAAATATGAATTCCTGGGCTATGGAAATGATCAGACTGGGTATGTTGCTAAGAAAGGAGTCAGTAGGGAGGTCACTACCATCAACATCTCTGTCCCACCTCCTGCTGAGCAGGGACATGCAAGTTCTACTCTGAGAGACCTGGCTCTAGAGCAGTTGAAAATAAGTGACTTTGTCTGCAGGTCACGGCCAATTATTTGTTAAGAGTGGAATAAAAGAGGAGGAACCTGGTGGAATTAAGAGATGGAGAAATGAGAAATCTCCATTTCAACTTATATAAATGGACATGATTTTTGGAGACAGCAATAATCATTTGAGTGGGAATCTTGCCCAACATGATGAGATGCCCAGATGTTATGGCAGGGGGTAGCACCTACAAATACTTACAAAGATATATAAATAAGCAAACAAAAGCAATTACTAAAAGCATTTAAATGTTACACTTTTTGTACCATCCTCTCAACCCTTTTGCTTTTTTTTGGTAGTGCTTTAGCTGTAACTGCTTACCCAGGACCAAAGATCAGAAAGGCTTTCTTAGTTCTCTACAGTAACATAAACTGGGCGAGCTGGAGTCCAGTCCCACCACAGTTACTCTGAGCTTTGCCATTGGTTTTAGTACAACAAGAACCAAATCAGGCAGTCGTCCTTCCTCCTTATTGTGTCAGTCATGAAATAACACGAACACACCATTCAAACTCACACCAGCATGTGGTTTCAATATAGGTAGTGCAATGTTTATATAGTTTCTTTAATTCACTTACATGCGAGCTTAGCACAGCCAGTCTCAAAAAGCTCCCTCTTGCACCAGATTAACACGGTGCCTTTGTAGCATTTACTGGTAGTTCCTAAATCGTGGGGGGCACTTGGTTCCTGTCCACAAGCTGGTTTTTGTGCTAAGGGTGTTGATCATTAAGCAGTAGGGTCTTGCATCAAGCAGAGTTTTAGTGCCAGTTTGCAATTTCCCCAGTGTTTACCTCCGGCTTCTATTTCAACTCAGTGTAAGGTTTTCTGGGTGTCAAACACTTAGATTTTTGGGTAGGACTCAGTTATGGGAGAAACACCTCGATTTATCAGGCCCTACAGGTTTTCAGCCTTGGTTGTTAATACCAACAATTCCCAAATCCTATTCAGCTGACTCTGAAAACCATATCTGGGAGGCGTTCAGTGATCCTGCCTTCAAAGGGTTAATTTGCACTATGTTCTGTTAAAGAAAAGGAAAACTGTCACCCTGTCATTTTAGAGTCTGACACTAAGCTTGTCAAAAGAGACAGCTGTTAAACTGAATTACTGTTGACATGCAGAGAAACGGCCCTTGCCAGATGTAAAGGACATCTGCGGCAATGAAGTGGTACAGGGTGGCTTTTAAAATGTGGTCATACTGGTATTTGAATAGAGCATCTATGGCATTAAAACGTGGCCTTGACTCAGACAGTTTAAGGCAGCGAACCAGAGCCAATGAGAAGCACAAAGAAGTGCTGATCTGTTGCTGTATCCATAACTTATGCATGAATGTGAAAACAGCGCGGCGGCGAAGCTATTAAGCTCTTATCTCGCATCCAGGAGGATGTGGGTTTAAAACACAGTAGGAAATATTTTGTGTTTCTGGGTCCTTGAGCGTGGGGGTAGGTGAGGTGGAAATTCACGAGGTGGATTATACGGGGAATGAATAGAAAGAAGTCGTCTTGTCTTCAGCCAACGACTGCTCAGGGAAGACTTGAGAAGGGCATTCAGCTCGGGGAGCCGAAGCGGGGTTTCCGATCAGGCTGCCGGTGCACGGAGCATGGGGGTGGGTGCTGGGGAGGCTGCCCTTGGGCAGGGGGACAAAACTTCTGTCTGGAGAGGCCTGGGAAATTTTGTGTGTGTGTATCCATGTGATTTTCAGCAAAATGTCCAGCTACTGATTTAATTTTGTCAGGATGTGTAGATATTATAAATATTTTATAGTTTAGAGATGGAGCCCACAGTAGGGAGTTCTGCCCATTATAAAAGTGTGCCAGTCTTTGATTTGTGTGTTTTTACAGTAGAAATAAAGCTGTTTTGGGGGAAAGAAAGGGGGAAAAAAAAGTATCAGTTAAGCAATTTTGCTAAATGTATGAAAAATGAAATGTTATGAGCTGAAGCATGTATTCATTACGAAATGAAATTGATGTTTGAAGCTAAAAGAAAAAAAAAACAGGCCAAACATCATTTTGAATATGTTAGCAGATCATATCTTGATGATTTATTTGTATGTTTTAGTGGTGGCAGAAACTGAAGAGTTTGCCATCTGTGGGGAAGAAGGCAAATGGTATTTCTAAATCATATAGACTAAGCTGCTCCTTTCTGCAGGAAAGCAAGGACAACAATTTGCTCTAGGCAGCAAAAAGCCTGGAAGAGGTGGGTGGGAGAGGTGTTTTCTTTGTTAAGGGAAGGTGCTTTATGAGCACCCAGGATGTCAAATAAGGTGGACTCGTTCCCCTCCGGTTCCTCTAAAGGTGGTGGAAAGACCAGGGCTCGTTTAGTGGCTTGAGATGATTTCAGCTGGTGCCCTGCATTGCTTTGAGGACTTCTCTTTACCTCATTGGGCATTTAGCATCCTGTGCTGACCAAACAGTATCGCTACTGCTGCTGCCCACCACCAATGCCAAGGGGTTGGAGGTGATCCATGCCCGTGGTCCAGCTGGATGGCCTCCAGATTCTGCAGAGATGGGTGGTAGAGCACGATTTATGGAGGGGATCCTACATAGCGTGGAGGGCTGTCAGGTAGGCAGCAAGCAGAGAGGAGAGGTTGTGTTTGTGTGGTCTCCAGGGGTTAATGACTTGTGCTTTGTCCCAGTCTCTGCTGGGAGGCTTTTGGGAGAAGCCATCAGGATGACCGTGCTCCCTTTGGGTTGGAGCACATGGGTGTGTTTTGGGGTTCACGATGTTGGGAGAGTTGGTTCCTCAAGAATAATTTTTATATGAGGACAACATAGCTGCTTGACAGCAGCTTATTTCTGGCCCTGTGGGGTTTGGCAAGATCTCAGTGACAAATACAAGAAAGGAAATGTAAATAGAACTGCTGATTCAAAAAAGATTTTAGCTTGTGGATGACAAGAGAGGGGGTGGCTGCCTTAGCAGGACCACCACCATCTCATCTGTGTACTCTGGGGACCACTGGAAACCAGTGCAGCTTCCAGCCTGATGGGGTAAAGGCAAGTCAGACCTAGGTGGAAATTGCTTTACAGTGATTTCCCACCTTCCTGCTGGGCTGCCCTGCGTGCCATGGTCTGTGCTGATCCAGCAACATCAGCACTGAAGTGCCAGCAAAGGCAGTGCTGGTTCAAAACCATCCCTGTGGCTGTGCTGGGATGAGACTTGAGTGGTCATCTTCACCCTGCTGATCTGACAAGAGTTATTTGGGCAAAACAACTTTAGAAGGGTGTTTGCTGCAGTAGAACAGGCTGAAATCTCAATATCCACTCTTGATGGGCAGAGCTGCAGCTCAGTGGTGGAGGTTTTATGCAGTGCAGACTCACCTATTTACATGAGTTTAACGATGCTGTAATTATTAACTTTTTACAAGCACACACAAGGTGGAACATTAAAATAAACAGCAACAAGCTTATTATTAGATGGCAGGTTTTCCTGTGATAGCTCTTATAATATTAGCTTATTAAAGCTCACCATGAAAAACCTCTTTCTCCTAATCCAAGCTCTTTCATGCAGCTTCCAATTTTGATTGACACCAAAACAAAATAACTAACCTATAAATTATAATGTATGATTTAAATGATGTATAAATACATTATTTTTAAGTCATTTCAGGGATCATCTCTGTGCAGCATATGCAATTTTAAGAAAATAAAAAATATTTTACCGAGTTAATAATAAGGCAGAATGCAGCTCTTTTTGTGAATGTTCTCACCACGTGCTTATATTAATTGTTAGAAGCAAACAAACCTGGAAAAAAAGCACCCTGTATCAACAGAACTTCCTCATGTAATCAGTTCCAGGTCAAAATTAAGATCTATGTATTCATCCCTGAAATTCAGCCAACTTGTGAGTTGTCAAACAAGCAAATTTCTGTCCTTGAAGTCACCCCAAAATTCAGGTTTGTAAAGATTCTCCTACTCACCTGTCTGCTGGCGTTGGAAAAGCAGCCCCCTCTCTCTCTCATTTGATTCCAGCCAAGAAATTAAATGTTCTGAGTGTTGTGTGTTGACTGGGAGATGCTCTTTGCCTGCTGTGTAATGACACAGTGAGCAGGGCTGAACTACTCCAGCTGAACATCTACCCCCAAGCTTTAGTTTCCCATTTCAGTATCACAGACAGCATGGGAACTAGGTCATTGAAGAGAGAAAATAATGCACAATGGCTTGTTATAATCCATCCATTTGTCTGGGAATCCAGTGATCTCCAGGGAGGGAAGGGACTTCTTGTTATATTTTAAACACCGCGTTTCAAACGGTTTTCTAATTCAGCTTTAGCCTGATCACAGTTCATTATTGTAAGAAAGATCTCAAGCAAATGGAAGTTACTTTGTCCAAGAGCATCAGTGCTGTGGGCTCAGAGCCTGCTCGGTGAGGCCACCTCCTAGCTCTAGTACTTGGTGAGTACTAATAACATGGTTTAATTTGACCGTACAAGTTCTGTAGGGGAAGAAGTGGCTCTTGCCCCTAGAGGTTTTCAGTATAAAATGAATTAATTTCACATTTCTGGTTAGATCTGAGTGCATATTATCAATGAGTAATTTTTTCCTTGAATTTATCTTTTCTCCTTGCTTAGATGGTGATTTCTATCAATATTTTCCTTCATAAAGCTATCCTTTTTTCATTTCTCTTTTTCTGGGGTATGCATGAAGGGAATATATGTGTGCAAACAGAGGTGGTAACAACCACCTTTCCTTGCTTGCATGTTCATGGCACGTTTGTGGCACACATCTAAAGTTCAGTTTCCAAGGCTGTGGACAGCAAAGGGCCAGAGATAAATTGTGACCAGTGCAAATATCCTCACAGCATGAGGGGAACCCTTCCCAATGTGGAAAACCATCAGAGGAGCTAAGATGTGCACGCACATCAGAGCTCCATGTAAAGGCAAAATGCAAGGCAACATTTCCTCTGGATTTGTACCATTTCATGCTGCAGGGAATTTGGGGTCGTCTTAAACCATAACTCTGCCATCTCCCAAATATTTTCAGCCGTGCCTGAAAACTTTTGTTTTGTGATCCAAGCTAGGTCACACTGTGACCAGTCTAAAGGTAGAGTCAGGAGGAAGGATATTATTTCCTTGGTGTAGTTTCCCCTCTGTGTAATTCTTGAAGGGCAGCTGCAAACTCACTCTTTGCTGTCTGGGTTGGTAAACCACATTCTGTATAAATACACTGATGGATCCCATAGGTGACTCAAGCTGGAGAAGAGCCAGAGATGCACCAAGGAGGAAAGTGGCTCCTTTTCCATCTTTTCACTGAGCATGTTTCTTCTTTTAATGTCTTTTCCATTAGTCTTTTTGGGAAGCATGCTGAAAAGCCAGGTAATATTTCTAGACCTGGCCCCTGCCCATAGAAGTATTTTAAGGTTAATTTAATGGATACAACCAGCTTCTCCTAACATCAGCCTGTTCTCTTTTTAACCTTAAACACAGGTATTCTACTCTTCCTGCTTTATTTCCTTCTTAAGAATGCTGTTTATTGCACTGAACCAAGTAACTATGCTCTGAATAGACTTTTTCCCTAAATGAAACAGAAAATCCATCTTTTGCATATATTTCTCTCATGTAATTAACTGTCATCCTCTTATAGGTTATCTGATTTCTGACAGAGGAGCAGAGTTTTTTGCCTTTTTTCTGTGGGGATTTTTCAGCTCTTATGAAAGCTGTAGGTATAGGTAAAGGAGAGGAAAGCGGAGCGCGGGCATTGGCAGTGTTCACTGAGTAGATGATTTACAGATATGGGAGCCCCCCGGGGCTGACTTGCAGCCAGGTGACCAACACACTTTGCATTTTATTTATTTATCTGCCTCCTTAGCAGTTCTCACTGTTTCTTTTATATGAATTAATATATGCTGTAAAGCTCTCCTTGCAATAATCAATGACTCATTACACTGAAAACCCGCAGGACAGGCGAATTAAATGAAAAACGTGCAAGAGGAATGTTCAGCTTTTGTCTTTTGAGTGACCCAGATATTCCCTGCTTTCTTCATGCCGAGCTCTCGTGAGTTACAGGAGAAGTTTTTACCTTGAGCCACGGGGAGTTCAGATGGCTTAGAGTGTGGTGATATTTCCCAGACATGCCAAATCCAGTTCATTTATCATCAATATCCACGGGAAATAATAATCTGTTTATACATCACATTTCTCTGAGCTCTGCGAGGTTCTTGTTATGAATTCCTTCCAGCTGCTTTTCTCATTCCCACAGAAGAATTGCATGTGAAGGGTTACCACTTACCCATCAGTTACTCTAACAATTATTGACTGGTAACCACCGGTAATTCCGACTCCCTGACAATCTTCGATAAGGATTTTGTGTAGTTATTATGCTCTAAAATGTCTCCTCACCCATAAAGGTCTTGAACTTCAGGCTGGGTGGCTGACACGGCCACCTTTTCTGGAGCCTTGAATAGAGAGAGGTTAATAATATGGAACGGGGAGCTTTTACTGCTTTAGAAATGCTGTGTAAAACTGAGTCGGTCTGGAGCTCCATCAGTCGAGGTTGCTTTGTTTTCTGCCCAATGATTTTTGGAGTAAGTTAGGTAATGTTGTAAATGAAAGGAATTAAAGCAAGGTGAAAAAATAATAATAAAATATCTATTGGCTAAGCTCATTTTCTTGACATTCTTGGCACTGCTGGTTTTGCAGGACACCAGCTTTCAGGTGCAGCTTGTTCCCCTCCTGCCCCCTCTATTAATTTCCTCCTCCCTGTTGTGGATTTATGTTTTCTTTAAGATCCCTATGTACCTGCATCCAGGCAGACTTGCACCACAGCAGACCAGATGAGCTGCTCCTCTTCTGATTTAACAAGTGATCAGATGCAAGCCAGGGGGATTCCCATCCTGGGAAGGCACAAGCCACACACACCAGCAAAAAATTATTTTTAAAGTAATCCGGGAAAAGAGGAAGGAAAAAAAAGAGGAATGAATTCTCTATTCAGTTTTAAGGCAGCAGGAATTTAAGTCCATTTAGCTCTAAATGCTAATTACTACATCCAAAGAGCTGTAAAGTGTAATAATACAGAGGATGAATTCTCTGAAGTGCAGGTGACCAACAGAAATCTGGATCAACACATGACGCTGCCTGTATTTTGGGTTGCCAGCTAATAAATTGCATTAAAAATGGTGGCAGTGCATGAAAGCTTTTTGTAATAACTTTGTTCTCAACGGCAGGCGGTTGTTGAGTGCTGTTGGTCAGGGAAGGCAGTACTGTAAGGGTAAGCTAGGAAAAAGAAAAGATGTCAGTCCCAAATGGATGAAACTGGAGACATAAATTCACGTCTTAACTCCTAACTGTGTTTTTTTTTTAGGGAGAAAACAAAGTAAATGGTATTAGGACTGCACTGACTCCACTTGCTCTGAATCAAAAGCTGGGTATGTTGCTTGCTCCTGTGTAATTTTATTGAAGTAAAATTATAGAAAGCTTTTGCCTTAATGTTTTGGCCCAATCTTTTCAGTGCTTCAGGGGACTGCTATAGGTTACCTGGATGGCTTTCAGTCTAGTTTCTCCCTCACCAACCTTTGCAATTCAGTGGGACTGATGGATTATAGCCCTTTGGAAATCAGGCCCTAAATTCTCATTTCTGCAAAACATAAAAGAGGTTGAATTGTGTATATTTTGCCCTCAACCTACACTATATTCCTAGAAGACAATAGCAAAAGAATCATATAAAATTGTCTCTTTATTTGGAGGTACTTTAATATCGAAGGAGGCTTGCTTCCAGCTAAGAAGACATTTGTTACAGAACTAAAAATGTTTGATATGCTGTTGTATCGGATAAACTTTGTTAGTGCAGAGTGGCACAGTGCTGATAATTTAAGAACTTGCAGGATTTTCAGCAGTAAAAGATCCCCAGTGAGTGCTAAGCTCAGTGGGAAAACGCAGGATGTAAATCTGCAGTGAGAGGGGAACAGGAGGGGAGCAGCTCTGCACTCAGTTTTCGGAACCTCAGCCACTGCTGAAGGATCTTAGAGACAAACGAAAATAAAGAGATGGTATCTTGGGGCATAAATGTTAATTTCAAAGGATTTTCATGTTCAAATGTAGTGTTGGGCAAGAACCCATCTGGAAATCCTTAACTCACCGGAGACTTCTGCTGTCATTTGGCATAGCAGGAGATAAACTGGTCTAGTGGAAGGATCAGCCTCTAACTGCTATGTAGTCCCAAAGTATATTCTGCAGCACGCTGCTGCGCACCGCAGTTAGGAGAAGGGGTCACTGGAGGTATCAAGAAGGATGGAGAAAGGTCCCCGGCAAGGAAGCATGGCCAAAGTTGATGGATAAACTGGTTTCATGCGATGGGAGGAAGAACATCCACTTGTAAAGAAGAACTAATGCTTAGGGTTGTCACATCTGGAGTCAGCCAGGCCTGGATGGCTTCAGAAATAATTGTGAGGTTGAACCTGGGAAGAGTAAAACCACCAGAGGAAGGCAGCAGAGGAATTCAACACCAAAGTCCAGAGAGAAAACGCAGTGCCATGGAGGGGGAGGACGCTCGGGCACCTGTTGTGACAGCTGTGGCTAAGCATACAATGACCAGATCAGGGTGAATAATGAGAGAATCTGCTCATTTAAGAGTGTATATACAAACCCAGCAGGGACATGAAACTGTTTTGCTTTGTTTTACTGATAATGTATTATTGGAGTCATGTCTCTGACTGTGTCCTAGAGTGGGTTCAAAACAATTACTTACGTAACACAGGATGCATTTAAGTCAGGGAGGACTGGGAAGGGAGAAATGTGTGTGTCTCAATTTCTGGTTAAGAAGCAAAATGAAATTATGTTTTTCTCAATAGATTTATTGATTTCAGTTCTTCCCGACGCAGGGATATCTGTCTCAGGGGCTGGATGCCCCTTGCAAAATTTGAACTACAAAGTAATGGGTGAATTGGATTAAACCCAGTATACAGCTCTTGCCAGCTGCTGGTTCATTCCCTAACGTGAACTGCACGATTCCAAAAGGTAAACTCCTTAAAAGGAAGCTCAGTCAGTGCCTCTGGGTGGCTCCAGCCTGGTCCATGGTGGCTGGGACAGACAGAGAATCCCTGGCACTGCCTGTGATGTGCCACCTTCTTGTAATGCTCTGCTTTAGGAGTAGACAGGGATCTTCTGGATCAGCTTTGGGGTTAAGGAGGCTGAGTTTTGAAGCAGTAAACACACAGCTCTAGCAAAATTTCATTTGTAGGTGAAAGAAAATTAAGTTTGCTGCTCATGTACAGAACAGAGGAATATGCAAGACAGCATCAGGGAAAACAAAAGGAAAACTAAAACTCAAGAGAGCAGCTCTTTGGGCACCAAGAAATCACACGGTCCCATGCAACTGCCCACAGTGCAAACCTGACCCAGGAGGAAAGGCATCCTGTGCAAGACTAACCACTGCTGCTTTAAATGAAATCCATAGTGAGAAACTTTGAATACGAAGATGAGAATTGTGGAATGTAAATACCTGGTGGGTGCAGCCAACCAGCACAAAATATATTTAGAGGGAGCTGGAGCTCAGTCCTGAGTGTGCTGTGCTTCCAGATCATCACCTCCAAGGAATAAATTACAGCTGGGTCTGTCAACTAATTTGGTGGAGGTATGAATTCTTTATCTGTTATCAACATGAGGAAGCAGGAAGCACCTATAAACCATTCATCTCACTTTAGCTTCTTGTATACACTTAGAGTCGCTCCGATTTGATTGGCAAAACCAGGGGTACCTTTGAATATAGAGGTGTCAGATGGAGCATCCTGAATAGCACTTAATGCTGGGAGATCCTCAGGATGGTGAGTGAAGTAGCTCAGGCTTTTTTCCAGAGTGAGCCAGCCCTAAAAATTGCCTGCAGGGTAGGACCCTTCACTCACAAGTAAATAGAAAACTTGGTCATGGCACCAGCACCTCACCAACCTGAATGAAGTTTGTAACAGTGTGAATTAGCTCATTTCTCTCTTATGTCCGCAGCATTTTTCCCTTCTTTCCCCAGTTTCTCTGTTCCTTTATTGTTATCCATATATACAAGTAGCATATTTAATAGGGAAACTTCATTTCTTCACCTTTTATCCTTATCCTAACTTCTTCTACTGCTGTCCATGGTAAAAATGTCATTAACTGCAATAGGAACAGTGTCAGATCTGTGCTTTTCTTAAAAAAAAAATCCCTCACAAACTTGTTTACCCTTTCTTCCCATAATTTCCACGGGGATTATAGATAAAGCTGTAACACCTATACATAGTTATGGCATAGATAGCAACTGCAAGGATAGAAAGCCCCAGTGGGTCACGTGCATTTAATTTCATTTTATTTTGACTTTAAATCAGAGGTATTTGCTTCTTGGTTTGGGGTTTGTTGTTTTGTTTTGGGGTCTTTTTTCCTGTTTGTTTGGGTTTTTTGTAATAAGAGAGTTCTTTAAAATGCTTTTATAAAACGAAAAGTCATTGCTAAGCTTTTGAGTCCTACATGAAGACTTGAAAACCTCAGCTTCCCTAAAAACTGTGTGCTAGATGTGATCTGCGTTAAACCCTCCCAATTATGGATAAATATTGTTCTCTGGGTAGTGCCTAGAAATGTTAATTAATTTCAGATCCGCCCTATTTTGGTCCACGTATGCAGATTTCAAATCTGTGCCTTCGCCGATTTTGACACTGTGCAATGATGCATCCGAGCTCTCAGATGTCTGGCTCTTAGAGTTGTGAAATGATAAAACAAACAAACCCAACCGTTTCAGCCTTGTCAATCTAATTCTCAGTGGACAGATGCCCTGGTGCTAGAAAAGCATCATCCCCGTGCAATACCTCTTGGCAGTGTCAGGGAAAAAAAGAGGAAAAAAACCCTCCCAAAACCCACAGAAAAAAAAAAAGAAAACCAAAGCCAGAGATCTTCTAGATGCAAAAGCATGACTGGCTTCTCATCTCAAAAGAAATCGTGTTTACAACCACGCCGAAGCTCCTGGGGAAATGCACGTAACCTCTGCGTGCGCTGTGCTCGTTTGTGCATGAGTAAGTGATTTCTGGGCTCTCGGATAATCAATCTGATCTGCTTCTGGAGCAAGTGGCCTCTGGACAGTGATGGATTAATGGGTGAAGGTCCAGGTTTGTGCGTGGAGGTTTCTGGAACGAGCTGGGCTTGGTGTTAGACTTTGTGGATTGCTTCATTAATTAATTAAATGGTATCGTTAATTATGGATTTAAATATTTTATTGGATGCTTATCCCGTGGGAATTGGCTGAACACTTCTAAGAAAATGGGAGGTTTGGGGTTTGTGTTGGCACGCCAGCAGGGACGGTCCCATCCCACCGGCATACGGCCACGTGAGGGGCACCACTGGATGTCCCAGCATGGATTTGAGCAAAGCCGGGCAGAGGGATGAGGTTTTGGGCTGGTCTCCACCCCATGTAGTCAGTCCAGGTTCAGCTGAGCACCTGGGGACATACACTCGTGGGGGGGCACAGCTCCAGCACAGCCCATGGTGCACAAACCCAGCCCAAAGATCTCTCAAGACAGGAAAAAAAAAGCACAGAACCCCCTGAATTTATCGCACGGAAAACTGGCTACGGCTGAGAAGGATGGTGAATTGTGGTACAGATGAGGTTTTCTTTTTGGCTAATGATTTGTTTTTAATGTCACACATGGTATCATGAGAAGTTGCAGCATTTGGGCATTTTTAATGAATTCATATTGCTCGTATATTAGGAGGAATATTTCCACTGCAGCAAACACCATAAACAGTTTCCACACTGGGCTACGTTATAGTGCCACCAGAATTGGTTCTTCGGATGGTTCATTTCTTTTATGCTGAGAATTCAGGACCAATTCAGCTTGGTTTTATGCATCATTAGAGATTTACAATTACTTTGCTATAGTTTCTTTCGGGAAGCCTATCTCTCATGGTTAATGCTATGGGAGCCCCGTTGTGTAGAGGCTGGTATTAGCCACCTTATAGCAATAAAGTGTTTGAGAAGGATTTAGAATTATGAGTGGCTAAATTCTCAGCGCAGCGACCGTAATGCTGTTATCCCTTGCTGAGCTTGGGTTGAAACTTTTTTTTTCTCCTCAAATTAGGGGGGGGAAAAAAAAAGTTGTTTCTTCAAGAGGCTTTTGAATCATTTCCATGTAATTTTGTTGTTGAACTGCTGCAGTCAGAAATGAGGAATTGTGAGGAATTCCATTTGGATTTCATGATGCTTAAAGTGCGTTGGATGGTATCAGTGTATAATGAAAAGAAGGCCTCCTATTTTTTTACCTCATTTTTAAACAGTGTAATCATTGTTTGGGACTTCCTTTTGATTTTTAGATTTGATGAGTGTTGCTAAGCTGATACGTTTCACAAGCTTTGCCTTTGGACAGTAAGTGGTGTGTTTGTGTGTGTTATAATCCCCATAATTCACGTTTGAGATAAACACCCTGTTGCGTGGAAATAAACATGATATGCAGCAAAGAATAGGGGCCTGATCTAAAGGCCATTAAAATCAATGAAAAGATTTCAAATTAACTTTTATAGCCTTTAGATCAGGCTCTAAATGGGCAAATTACAGTTATGGAGTTGCCCATTTACATACCTGTGTGCTGCGTTTAATATATTTTATGGAATTGAAATTACTTGGTACTCCTTTTCATGCTTTTTTAGGATAAGAATTTGCCAAGGGCATCAACAGCAGTTTTCCCAGGCTTCTGCGCAAGGATTATGCAGTCAATCCACAAATGACTCGAATTGATGAAGGAAAAAAAAAATATTACAAAAAAAAATGGACATGGTTATCAGAGAGGCTTTGACGGCAGCAAGGACGGGAGCGTTATCTGCCTTATTCCATCAGAGATTCTCATTCCCTCTCATTAACAGAGCCAGGACATCAGCACCAGCCATCGGTCCCAGGGGAACCGCTTCTAACTTTTAAGGGAGCGTGCACAAAACCTCACCCCAGCATTATTTCAGATAGATCAAATCAGCTTTGTCTCGTGTGAGGTTAGAAGAAAGGCGAGGGCACGGCAGCATTAGGGGAGGGATTCAAAGGTTGCAGGGAATTTTCGACTCCATTGTTACAACTCGGTAATCTTTCTTCTTTTACAGGGGTTCCTCAAGCCCGCCGAGGAAATGCAGAAGCTGATCTTGAAGTCTGTGATATCTGCTGCTGCTGTAAGTGTGGAAAAAGAGATGATGCCTCTACCTGCTTTTTCTCCGTGCCCTGTAATGAAAAACGCTTTTGGAGCAACACTGGAAATAAGCCATCAAAATATCTGATTAAACCTCTTAGGGAACTGTCACTAATCACCTTCTCTGCTCTTGATGGAATGTATTTATGCATTATAAATACACTCACTGTGTGTGTGTGCGCTCCATAAATCACATTCAGCACTTGTATGTGATGTATAAGCATATTCTATAGAATACACACCAATACAGATGCCAAACTCCCACAGAGTTCATCACTGGAAAATGTTTGAAGGATCTGATCCTTAATATTTAATGAGCAAGATGCTATTTCCTTCCTCAGCTTTTATCTCTGGTTTGGCATAGTCATTAAATTTGTTGTTTCCTTGCAAGATTATATAATTTATGACCTAATTTTAGACTTTTGTGTAACTATGCTAAAATACTCGTGGCGTATCCAGATTCCTTCCTATGGATTAGACACCAGGCAGAACATGACTGCTCAGCTATCAGCTTCCCATCAGGAAGGAGTTACAAGCATGAAAAGAAGCCAGCCCAATGGTACTCAGATAGCGTTATGGGATTAGACTGGGTTTTGGTTGTGGGTTTTTTTCCTGTAAGAATACAACTTAACAGCATTTCCCAAGCCTGCCCTACGCCACGGTTGGCAGGAATCCCCAGGTAGTGCAATAATCACCCAGAAACTCCTATGACTGAAAATATTGTCATGTAGCAGAAGCTGCTACTTTCAGTTGCCTCTGGGATGAAGTCAGGCAGCCTTCATCGCAGGGAGGGATGCTCAGGGCTGGGGGAAGCAGACAAAGAGTGACACTGGGTGCTTTAAAGTGACTCTCTGCCCCTCACCCTCTGGAAGAGACCTTTTTTCTGCAGCACCAGCCTGGCTGTGGTTGGGGATTTTTTGCCTCACAAGGTGTTGCCAGAGAACTCCTCAATGAATTAATGCTAAAAGGCCAGCCACGTATCTTTTTGTGTGTGTGCCTTCTGTACGTCCAGGGTAATTCAGCGGTGTCATAAACAGTGCCCTGAGTTTCAGGTACTTTGTCAATTTAAGCCCGATTGTTCGGACCAGTTTTTCATCAGGTTTAATGCACTGGCTATTGCATTAATGTGTTTTGAGAGCACTTTATTCTGGCGTTTAAAAGGAAAGCAGCTCACGGTCGGGGATGAGGTTAGAGGTTTCCTTTGTGACCGCAGCACCATTATCAGGCTTTTTTTTTCCCTCTTTTCCTACCTTACCCCGAGGTATCTAACACAGATGCCAGCAGTGGGGTGGCTGCATCCTCAGACCAGCACCCAGAGCGATAGGGACCATGTACCTGCAGCTCACTGCACCCTTCAAATGTGGCAACTCAATGCAGGGTAGGGGCTGAGGTGGGTGCCTATGTGAAAGAAAAAGAATCCTCATGAAAAGGTGGCATTGGTTCTTGGAATAAGAATGACTGGAGAGTGTATCTGCCTGGCTTTAAGGGAGCAGTTCCAGGAAAGCAGCAGCGACTGAAGTGTTTTCAGTATCGCATAATTCAAGGGTAAAATCATAATTCCAGTTACCAATTCAGCTATTTCTGGCCTTGGGAAACCTATGCTAATATTTATTATTGTATGATTGACCTATGATTTCTTCATCATTTACATTAGCAGCTACGATATTCATAGTAACATCCTTTAAATCATATAAGCAGATGTCAACAGTGCATGATGAAGTCACATCCTGCAGATTTTACATTTACTCAGTCCTTGGGTTTTTGTTTTTTTCTTTCCCTGGTAAAATAACATTGTGAGATGCATAATCTCACCTCCACGAGGCCTCTAGGGGCATATATAATCACAGAATGCATTTTCTATAATCTCCCAAAATGAGTCCATTCTATCAGAGCTACAAACAGTTGTACAAAGTCAGTATTTCACTTCCATCACTGCCTGACATCATCTTCCACACAGCACAAGAAAATATTTACTTAGCTCTTTGACACGAATTGCCACAAAGCCTTTGGAACAACAGCAACAAAAAAAAAAAGTGAGGAATTAAAATGGAATAACTTGATTAAAAGAATTTAGCTCCTTTTTCTGCGTGCAGGATTTAGATTTGTAACTTCAGCAGATACTTTCTTGGGACTGGCCATAGACACCTTGAATCTCTGCTCATCAGTGAAGCGCCTACCCACGTATCATCGGAGAGCTGCCCGGAATGGCCAAAGCTGGAAGCTGATCCTCTTTCTTCATCTTCTAAATATTTTCATTGCCCAATTCTCTGGGTGAATTAAGATACTGTGTTTTATTTTCCAGGCAGCTTCCTGAGCTGCGTTGTTTCTGAGGCTTTTGGGGGCAAAGTGCTGCAGAGCTGGCGATACTTGACAACAGTCTCCCTGAAAACAGCTCAGTGTTCCATACCAGCCTTGCCAGCTGTAATACTTATTAGCTCTAAAATCACTTTTTATTCCTGCTGCCCCTCGGCACCAACAGGCTCTGTGGAGTCAAACTGATGGATTCCCAGCACGGCCACTTCTGCACCATCCAGGTGAGGTGCCAAGGCCAACTTGGGAGTTCTCACCATCTTCAAGTAACAGGGATATAATTTTATTTATCTGCAAAAGGATGGTAATTTTTTGACACAAGAAAAAGTTTTAGTTCTCCGATTGTCTCTCATACCCACTACTTGTTTTCCTGCCTCAACTCAGCTCCTACTTCTATTCACCCCCAGGGAGCAGAGCCAGGTGTTTTTCAGCATCTCCTTGGCAAATGTCCCACATCCCTGGAGCTCAGTAAAGAGGGACCCATCAGTGCTGGCCAGAAAGGGTTTTCTTTGGTCATTTTCATCTCTCATCCATCACTTTTTTTACCAAAGTTAACATCTTCTGAACTTATGTTGCTTTAAAGGGTTTATCTGGTTCAGCAGGTGCCAGGTTTAGGACGTTTCAGAGAATTTTTGGATCATTCTAAACAAATGTTTCAGGTTTGTGGTCCTTACACAGCCTTGTAAGGCAGTTGGACTCTTCCAGCATCCAGGCACGAAGCCCTGTAAACACCCTCTCATTTCTAGATGTAAGGTGAGGTAAAAAGGTCAGGATAGTCCTAGCTCATGTTCCTGAAAATTGGCGTTGTGTAATAATTATTAACAGTTTCTCTAACAGTGCAGGTTACAGACACGGGACCAAACACCTGCAGTGAACCTCCTCGGGCGAAATTCTCCTCGGCTTCAATCACGTTTTTTCCGGAGAAGAGACTGCTGGCTGTGCTCAGGGCGATCCGCCTGTTCCTGGCTTAAGAGGCACTTCTAATCTACTGCTAAGAGACTTATTAGCAATGTAAAAATCAACTCGAAGCAAGAAAAGTCTTCTTCCTAAAAGAAACATATATATTTTTTTGTGAAATTAGTTTTGCTGACAGAAGTAATTGGGCTAACTCCTCGTGACTACGGATGTTATTTGCTGCCCCTTATCTTACCAAAGCAAAGGGTGCCAAATACTTTGAACTTTGTAAATAATTGTTTCCAAAGTGGTTTGGGTTTTTTTTTTTAATATATGTATATAAAATCTTTAGAGAAAAGCTGGTTCTAATCCTTTCTCTTCCAAAGCTATTACAGCTCAGCTTCTTCCCACTATAGATATCTTTTATTTTCCCTCTTTGGGTTTTAATATTTTGTAGATATTACAGAAGTCTCTTTTAAGGGTAAAGCTAGAGCTTTTGCTCAGATTGGAAAAGTCATTCCTAAAGCTTTAATAATTTGGAGAGAGAAGAGAAAAAAAAGTAATAAAAGAACTTTATTTTCAACTGTCACAGATGCTGACAGGACTGTGGCTTGGAGATGTGAGCTGAGAGCTTGACCAGTGCCCAGAGCAGGGGTCCAGGTATTGGTCAGGCTGTTTTTTTCTCACTCCAGGTACCTTGCTGGTGCAAAAGGCTGTGGAGGGGTTGGCCCTTGGCTGGTTGTTCATTCCTTCTGGGCTGCACAGCAGCAGGGAGCTGCTCTTCCCCCTCCACCCCATCCCACCAGTGCTCACTCTCCTCTTCTGCACCGAGGAGAGGGGCACAGTGTTCTTGCAAACACAGTTTCTCTCGGGTTTTATTCCACTTTTGCAACCACAGCAGCAAATATTAACCCAGAAACAGGACGAAAAGCTCTCCCAGAGCGTGTGTTATTAAAGCAGTGTCAGAGGCCTGCGGGAAATCTGCGCTTATCATTTGCATAAAAACAAACACGCAGAGGTGGGAAAAAATGAAATGCTGGAAAAACAGGACAAGATTTACTCCATCATCTTGGGAAGTTAAATGCAAATGGTTTTAGTTATCTGTCTTATCTGCTATCTATCTATTTGCTTAGTTATTTTGGGAAAAGATACAAATAATGAGAGATGTGTTTGTCTAACGGGAGCAGTTACCTTGCTGGGGGTTCTCAGAGGCTACGAGGATGGGTAAGGTTTGGGCAGACCTGTATAGCCCCAACCTAAACCAAAACCCTCAGCCAGATAACAGCTGCCTGTGCTCATGGTGCCACTGGAGCAGGGGTAGGTGTTAAATCCTGGTCTTCAGCCTAAGGCAGCAACCTAAACCAGCATCAAAGCCCAGGCATCCACGGGTAGCTCCTGGAGTTGCTGGAGCTTCGTAGAAGATCTCAAAGGAAGGTTCCTTGTGGAGACATCATTTTGAGTCAGTCTCAAACCAAGCACACAAGCCCCCATGGCCAGTGTTGGGCTCGTCAGCCCTTTGTCTAGTCAAGATCCAGCTGTTGTTGGGGGATGCTCTCGTGCTCATGCTGTGGTGCCTTCCCCCAGATGTTCTCCAGTGCCAAGGAGAGGGAAGTCATTGCTGTTAAACCCAGCTACCGCTTAGGACTTCAAGTAAGAACTTCATAGTAGGAGGTTCCCACCAAGATTGATTTTCCCTCCTTCCCCTCCTCTAAAGCCAGCAGCTTCAGGTCTTCAGCAGCTCCCTGGGTGCTCGGTTGATGGTTTGCTCCTTGACCCAGCTGAAAAGGGAAGAAATTAAAAATTTGCAGTGCGGTTTCTTTTCTTAAAAACAAAAAAAAAGGGAAAAGTTTATGATTTTTAAGAAGGCACCTTACAGCAGAGCCCAAATGGGAAGTCTGTGTTCACTCCCATCCATCAACGCCACGACACCGAGGGAGAGGCTCCTCCAGCTCCTCTCCTCGCGGTGGACAGAAGGAGCTGTCAGGGAGCCGCGTGCGGCCGCCGTGCCGAGCGGGGTGGGAGCCATGCTGGCAGAGATCCCTTCCACAGAGGGGATTTCTGCACTGACAATTTTTGGCTCCTTTAGGTTACTTTGGAGCTGCACAGAATGTATAATATTCTGCACTCGCGGAGGGGCTGACAGGGAACTTAAATACAGATTGCAAAGATAGATCATCTCCCAGCATCACTTTGTTTTCTGTTGCTCCAAAATCATTTTACTTGTTCCTGCAGCTACTATAGAGCCAGAAGAGCTCTCTATATTTGTTTCCCGGATGCCTTTTTCTCCTCTGCTTACAACTATAAAAGCAGCTTTTCATGCTCCAAATCAGAGATAAATTGAAATCGCTGCCGAAGAAATAAAACACAAGGCTAATCAAATTGTAGCACAGGAAGCAGCCTTCAGCCAGTGCATTTTTTGAGAGCTATTTTTAGAATATATTTTTATTTTGTCACTCCATATGGGAAGTCATACCCATATGGTTTGGGAGAATGGAAGGTTGTGCTTTTATAGAGATCTCACAAACCATCCCTGCTCAACCTTGTGCTTCAACATGTGCTTAAATCCAATTGTCTGCGGTGGGACCGAAGCACATAAACTCCTCGTGACTGGGGCCTCAGGCCCTGTCTGAGGTTGTAATAGTGTGATTCCCTCCTGAGATGTAAAACTATTTTATATTCGTTAAACCAGTCTCCGCTTAACTTGGCTCTTCTTAATTACAACATTTCCCAATCACACACCTTTTTTTTTTTTTTTTCTTTTTCATTTCTTCATTTCTCCTCCATCATTCAGATGCCTGGATGAATGTGTTTGGTCCAGCAGCAGGCACGATGCAAAGCTGAACATCCATGGCCATTGCTCTCCTGCTCTTCCCAGCAGATATTTGCTACCCTGCAAATATCAACATTAATATGGTTTGGGGAAATATTCTGCCCACAGCACCATGACACCTTCTGAGTGTGCTGATGAAGCAATAATATTTTTATGTGTTTTGGGTGCTTTTTTTGTCTCTTTAGGAAACAATTCTCCATCCTTTTTTGTTTTGGGATGAAGTGCAAAGGGACTAGGACTGCACAATGGAGAGTTGAAGGATGGGGAGCATGGAGATTTTGAGATGGTTTGGATGCTGCTTTCACCAAGTAGAAGGGATGTTATGCTAAAACTGTTCATGGAAGTGGAAAGCTCATATGGATTATTTTATTGGAAAGTCAAGAAAACAACCATTGAAATTTTTCCCCACAAATATAATGTGTATGAGGAGATAATATTAATATAACCAAGCACCAGAAGGGGCTGAAGGGAAAAGCCTGAGGTTAGAGCAGAGAGAAACTGTCCAAAGTTTGAGAAGAAATTTTATGAAGCCCTATTTGTATTCAAAATCTATGATCATTTGGAAATCAAAATAGCTACTGTTAAATTATTTGCTCAAAGTGGCTTTATAGTCAGGAAAATCTCCCCCTGCTTTTAACCCACTTTATAAAAAAAAACCAAGAGACAATAAAAATCACCTAGATTTATGATGCTTGGGTGTATTGGAATTAGACAACAGTGTCTGGATTTTCCCAGAAATGCTGTTCTGGAATATCTGAATAACACAGCTTTTGGACCAGGTGCTTGGGCTGTGTGTGTGACATGGCTATATGAGCACTGTGAGCTGGACTCGTGATGTCACTTCACACAGCTGAAGGTCATGGCCCCAGTAAGGCCAACCAAGAGCTTACTGGTGACTTCAGTGGAGCTGGAATTTCATCCCAGGCCAGAAGCAGCTGACAGAGAGTGCCACGGGCTGGTGACCTGGAGCAATTTCAAGTCGGTGCCATAAAAGTGAGAAAATTCCTTGTCACATAACTGACCTCATGGGCCACCCAGGCTACCCAAGGTTTGCTTTGGATTTTCTACCGAGTTTCCATCCATGTTGCAACTATGTGGATAATATGTTAAGGCATTATTCTTAAAAAAAGTAAAGAATTAATTTCTTTAAGAGATGGGTGATTTGTAGAAGACGTTTGTGTAGTTTTGCCTTCTAAATGTGATTTATATTTATAAATAAATTTGCATAAAATCTCCAGCTCTCAATGTCATACTTCTGTTTTATCTTTAATTCAGATGCTCAAGAAATGTAAATTATTTTTACAGCTAAATAAAAGCTATACAAAGCTGCCAGGAAAGAATAATGAGATACACATTGTGCCATGCAGCCATGATAAATCCAGCAGCACCATGGTTACAGTCAAGATGTGAGGCCATCAACAACTCGGGACTATCAGCACGTACAGATTCCTCTGGCTAGATTTAGCAAACCAGTCTTAACTGGGGAAGCCCATGACACCAGGTCAACAGGGGAAAATATTTACCTGCAAGATAGACAGGCACCTAGAATAGGGAGGAACAGTTGGTTTGTGTGGCAAGGGTTTATTATGGATTAACAACACCAGGCAGGCTGATGCATATGGACCAGGCTCTGTATATGTGCTTTGCAGAAATAAAGATATCACAATAAAGATATTACTCCTGTAGCATGGTGAGGTTTGCAAGTTATTGGTGGGTTGGCTAATGATAGTATGGGCTTATAAAACACAGTTTAGTCATGAGAATGGCACCAGGGAGAAGGTAGAATTGCACCTCCTTAGTCACTGTGGTAAAAGGCTCCAGTGCCCTGGCTCTGGGTTGACTGATAGATTAAGAATTGGGTTCTCCTCATTAGTAATTAACTCAGCCATGAGGAGATAATGACACCAAATGAGGGTGTGAAGAGCCTCAGCTGATGGTTGTTAAAGGAAAGTAAATAAAAGGTGCATGGAGCTTACCCCTCCCTTTCCTGCTGAGGAGGCTTGAGGGACAAGTTGCCTGAGTCTTCAAGAGGGCAGACCTTGCTTTCCATGTCTTGCTGTGACTGGTTCAGGTAGGTCTTCTCATTCTCTGGTTTTGTTTTGGCCCTGGCTGTGTTTCCCACCTAGTGGGTGTTTTTTGTGGGTGGTTTGCTGCTGACATTGTCTTAATCCCCCCTGCTCTTTAAAGTTGATATTATATAAACTCAAGGTGGTATAGCCAGCACTGTGGACTTGGTGCTCTGCCATTTTTACTGAATTACAATGGTTTTGCCTTATTTAAATTCAGTATTGAGGTCAAATGTCTCCAAGAGTGGCCTCCCTTGAGTGAGGTGACTGCTGCAAGGCTTTTAGTGGCAGGAAACAAAGGGAAGACCAGGCAGTGATGAAGGGCTGGCTGCCTTTGGTGCTTTCTGGATGACCAAACAGGTTGGATGTTTAGAGGAAACAGTTATGATGAACTGTCCTGGAGTGCCTAAATTTTGCAGAACCTGTTCACTCTAGAGTTGTCACAAATCAAGTTTTATTTTGTGGCAGAGTGGGGGGGCTGTTGAGCAAACCTTGTGTTTTGGAACCTGCTGCTTTTCTCCTTGACCTTTCCTCTTCCAGACAAAGCAGGTTTGTGATAAATCTTATCCTGGCCCCAGCCATGATGCTGAGCACCTTGCCAAGAAGGTGCTGAACCTTTTTTTAAGCTCTAAATTTAAGGGCTGCCAGATCCCCAGTATCCTGAAGACTGGAGCCCTGTGATGCTCAGTTTTCCCAAGCGTGCAGTGAATGGGGACAGCCGAAAACTCGCGTCAAAAGGAGCGCTTTGTTTTGCTGAATCAGGGCAGTGAATGCGTGTGCATCTCGGGGAGCGTGGACGGGCCTGTTGACTCCTAAGGACCACTCATGTGCCTTAATTGAGTATGTGCATGAATGCGTAGCTGGTCGGGATCAGCATAAACATCCCTGAATGTCAAGCTCTCTTCTGTGTCTATTTTGTAAAGCTAATGACCACCAGGCATTCAAAACCTGGTTCTGGTCTTTGGAGATGCTGAGGCATCTTATTTCATATTTCTGAAGGTGAATGCCTTCACCTTAAAATAGAATGTCTTTATTTCAGAGATGTTGGAGCATACAAAAATGGAGAGCTGTAAACTTAACATCCTTGGAAGTTTAAGATTTTTTTTGTTAAATGTCCATAACTTAATAAAATGAACCAAATAATGCTGCTTGGAAACATTTAAAACCAAAAAAATCACTCTCAGCAGACAGCTCTTTTGACAAGGCTCTGCCCAGAGTGAATTTTTATGCTTGAGTTATAAACCCTTGAAAAATGGGGATCCTAATGCAAAAGCTGACACAGCTTTAACTAGAGCAGCTCTAGTAAGTGCTGCTATAATTATTTGCTCATTAATTACAAATTTTGCAAGACACGAGAGTAACACAAATTGGAAAATAGGAATAATTATCAGTAATAATGCCACAGAAGCTGGACACATTGAAAGTATCTTCCTCTTTAAATTTAATAATAGCAAGACAGCTAGGAAACTAATAAGAAATACATAATTGAAAATTAACCTTGCAAATCTGCTGTTAATAAACCATGGTACTCTTGCGTTACAATGATTTTACAGAGCCTTTAATTTGCATTTGGAGTGTCATTCCAGGTAATACTTGGTGCGTTCTCAACAATTAGTCTGTCTTTGCGTTGGAACAAAACCGCAAAGGTCGGATTTTTAGGGTAGCAGAAGAGGACAGAATGGTGTACACTGTAGTTTTTAGCAGCTCCAAGGGCTGGAAAGCAAATGTACAATGGTGATTTTTGTGCCGGCTGTTCTGCCTGAATGCTGTTTTGTTATTGTTGAATTGGAGTATTGTGGTGTGCTGTGCTTTCATCCTCAGCTTGTGTAAATATCCCAGTCGGGCTGTTGGATCGCTCGTGCTTTCTATCCTCTGAGGTGCAAGGCTTGATTACTTGGGGATGCTTGAAAAGACCCAGTGCACTGGTAACAGGTAGCGTGTGGTCTTTGAAATCCTCTGCTGCAGTGCTTGCTGTCACTGGTGTGTTTGAGTTGTCATAACCATTCAAACAGGGGCAGGCAGCTGGAGGCACTGGGGTTTGCTGGGCAGGGAAAGCTTAATGGAAAGGTGCAGGCTGGCACCTTCTGCCTGAGGTTTACCCATGGCTCTCCATTCGGAGGGAAACGATGCTTCTTTATCTGGTGCTGGTTGTCAGAAGTCTATAAGCACCTATTATTCAATTTGCAAGTAAGGAGGATGAGAATTTTTTATTCAAAAGTCAGTCTGAGTCAACTGCTCCTGCTAAATATCTCCCACCCGTAAAATAAACCTGATGTATTTCACTGCTGCTCCTCCCATTCGGTTGCAGAAAACTTGTCTGTCCGTAGCCAAGAAGTATTTTACAATTTTGGAGCTTTTATCTACCGAGCTCTGAGGGCTCAGATGAAAAACAGAGGATGGACTGACGGAGGCATGCCCCTGACAGTGGGCTTTTAACTTTTATCACGATGTTAATGGCACTGGAGGGGTAGACAGGGGTTTGAAATTGTGTATGGCTAAGCAGCTTAATAAAAAAATAAAGTAACCCAGAGACCTATGGTGTTTGGTGTCCGAGAGGAGGAACATTGTACACAAACAATTGGGTTAAGAGTGTGCACTCCAAACAGGGTTGCTGCACAATTCCAAACTCTGTCGAGGGCTGCATGTAAAATGTTGGCTTCTTTGTGCAACCCCACAAATCCTAGGGAAAAGGCCAGGAGGGGTCAGCAATTCAGCTGTTTGCCTGCTCACTTTACGTAAGAGGTTAGCAGCAGTGTGCTTTTTGTCCAAAGCCAGCAATAGCAGGAACAGCTTGTTTCTGAAAGAGCTGTGGCTCCCCTAGTTGTGCTAGTAGAAGGGGTCCCGAAATAAACCTCGGGTGCAGATAGTCTTTGATTTGACCTTTTGTCCATGTGTTTGGCTATAAACGTGTGCTTAGTGCAGCTTTCACTCCTGTCGCTCCCCTCCCAGCCCACAGAGCTCAGGCACCACCAGCACAGACATTTTTCCTCCATTTCCAGATGTTTGGGGGAATTTGGACAATGTTGCCGTGTGGGATGACAAGGTGGTGTGGTTGTCCAAGCTCCTCCTCCAGAGGAGCTCAGGGTGTTGTATGGAGAAGCAAGATGTGACCGTTGTATTTGGGAATGTAAGAATTGATGACTCGGTGAAGGACTGGTGAAGGCCAGAGAAATGCAGCTTCCTTTCCACACGTGTCTGTAGGTCCTGCTGGCAGTTCCTGGTGAGACCAGAGCAAGTGCTGGGGGTGTGCTGGATTTCCCACTGGAGTTCAGAAGCTGGGCCAGCTTCCCAGGCTGAGAGGCACATCTTGAGTAGGGAAAGCTGAATGCATGAAGAAGAGCAGGAGTGGGTAGTTGCTGCTCCAACCTTGAGAAAAAGGGGCTGGAAAATACCCTCTCCTCTGCCTGAAAAGCAAAAGGCTGGGGGAGAAATGTGCCTCTTAATGATGCTCTTGAAGCAGCCTCTGCTAGTGATTCCTGATCAGTATTCCGTTCATCACTGCTTTCTCAAGGAAAGACATAAAGGAACAACTTAGCCAAAAGGAAGGTATTTTTAGAAGCTGGAGAGATGATTTTTTTTTTTGCTCCTACCCATTCTGCTGTTATTTATGTTGCGTAGTTCTTGAGTTATTTATTTCAGTGGGAGTTGATGCAAAGTGGGACGGTGTTTAATGTGTGGAAGGATGGTGAAATCCATCCTACAGCTTGTCCTTGGTATTTCAAGGCGAGGCTTTGATAGTCTTTCCAACCTGCAAATCGGATGGTGGCTTTTGGACATTATCAAAGCCTTGCTGCTTGTGAGGGGTGCTTGTTGTCTCCAGTCCCTTCAGCTTCCAGCACGCTGGACGTGCTCCTGCAGTTTGTCACTGCAGTATATTTTTAACCTGCCACTTAACTCACCCGTATGTGGTTTTAAAACACTAAAAAGGAGCTGATAATTCCAAGTGCCCTCCAAGGTAAAAAAAAAAAAGAATTAATAAAATAAGAAATGTGAATACTTGTCATCGATCGAAGGTAATTTATGCGAACTGGGCTCTGCTCACAACTGCAGCAAGGTATAAATGGTGACATCATTGAGCCTGAGCTCTGCCAACCTGAGTTAGTGTTGGAATGACAATGGAGTGATTTAACTATTATGATCTCACTTAATATTTCATACTTAAAATGTAGCCTAACCTGTAATTCAGGGTTATATGAAGTGCACATTGGAGAGTTGCTTCAGAGCAGATTTTGACACAAACTTTGCTGTTCAAGGGAATGTTTGAGTGACATACGTCTTGCATATGTTGTTACTCTGAGCCTGGTGGAAATCCTTTCAGAAAGGAAAATTGACTGTGCAATGTTTTATCTTTTATATATATATGTGTATAGACACATGCACACAAAAGAGGGGGGGAATCTGAAATGTTGTCTTAAGCTTTCTAATCTGAAACCATCACAGGAGAAGAAAATCACTTGGATCAAACAAATATAGCTGCAGCTTTTAAATCCCAAACCCTGTCATCCTCACAGCAATGACAACAGCGAAATACTGTTGGGATGTGGGTTAAAACTTCTAACAGTTTCCAATCTCTTGTACAGAAACAGTGCTGAAGTGACCTCACATTCAGTGAGGGACGTATTGCAGATGGTCTGGAAGAGCATGGAGTAAAGCAGCAGGAGAAGAAAGGCTTTCTTTACTTGATGCTTTGGCTCCCCAGGTGTGCAGCCAGGGGGGGAGGATGTGCTGCTCCTCTTCATGCCTCTGTGTCCATCTCTGGAGGTGGAAGCCTTTGGTTGGTTTGCTCAGCTTGCATTCTATTTTTTATTATTATTATTTGTATAAGAATCAGAATAACAAGGTGTCCTGGTTTTGGCTGGGATTGAGTTAATTTTCTTCCTAGTAGTTGGTGCATGGCTGTGGTTTGGATTTAGCACAAGATTAATGTTGATAACAGGCTGATGTTTTTAGCTGTTGCTAAGTAGGTGTTTCTACTAAGTCAAGGACTTTTCAGTTTCTTGTGCCCTGCCAGTGAGAAGGCTGGGAGGACACAAGGATTTGGGAGGGGACAAAGCCAAGACAGCTGACCCCAACTGGCCAAA
>VWZY01001942.1:89877-128772 GCA_013399075.1 Chloroceryle aenea
ATGGTGTCATGCCCAGTATATAAACTGGGGGGAAAGCTGGCCAGGGACTACTGCTTGGGAACTGTCTGCTTGTTGAGGGGTGAGCAATTGCATTGTGCACCACCTGGTTTGTGTTTTCTAATTATTCTATGGTGATTATTATCAACCAGTATTATTTTTCTTCCTCTTATGTCCTATTGAACTGTCTTATTTCAATCCAGGAGGTATTTTTTCTAATTCACTCTCCCATCCCACTGAGTGCGGGGAGAAAGCCAGAAGCTGTGTGGGGCTGAGCTGCCAGCTGGGGTTAAACCATGACACAAGGTTTTCCTAGTGTAGTGCATGCTGAGGAGAGACAGAGCTTGGGCTATGTGTGGTGATGGAGAACATGAAGTTAATAATGTCTGAGCTATAGGGGACAGCCTCACAAAAGAGCAAAGGGTGACTGGTCATCTTCCAGTCAAAACTGTAGGCAAGGTACTTAAGCTTCATCCATAGGATGAAACCCTATGGATACAGGGATTAGGTACTAATATTAGCCACTGCAACAGGAGGTTGGGACAGATAAACCAAGAAAAGCTTTTTCTGTCTGTGTTAGTTTGGTCAGTCTTCTGTCCCTGGAACCCAGTCTAAAGGATCTATGGCTCTGTAGAGATCAGATGGCTGTGGGGATGACACCAAACTGGGGGTGAAAGGGTGGGACTGCCCTCCAGCAGTCTTGGCAGGCTGGACAAAAGAGCTGCTGACCCTCCTGAAGGTCATCACAGTCCTGCACCTGGTTTGGAGTAATTCCATGCAACCATATGGGCCAGAGACTGTCTGAGAAGCAGCTTTGCAGGCAAAGACCTGTGGTTCCTGGTGGAAAAGCTGAATGTGAGTCACCAGTGTGTCCTTGCAGTGGAGAAGTCCATACCCAAAGCTTGATCAGAAGAGGCTCTGCCTTTGAAGTTGGCCCTGTTTTCAACAAGGACTTCAGCCAAAGAGCCTTCAGAGACCCCTTCTAAATGAAATTATCCTGTGATTAGTGAAGAGAACCCCTGTGCAACAGCTTTTAAAGGATAGGAAGGAATGGCTTTGGGTTAAGTTTTTCTCCAGGATCATTTGCACCTGCAGCTCAGTTAAGTCTAAGATTTGTAAAGATTCATTCTTCAAGACCTTGTCTTGCCTCTCAATATTCATCAATATCAGTATTTATGAATAGCAATCTTTTGGTTGAATTAAAGTAAGAAAAGGGGAATTGCAAATCCAGAATTCTAGACTTTTTAGTTTATTTAGATACTACTTTTGGATCTCTGTCAGTCCAGAATGAATTTCCAGTGTTTCTTCAGCTAATAGAAAATTTTATAGTTTTTTTTTCATTCAGAATTAGTTTAAGCCACTAGAAAACATCCTTTGTTTCCATATCGATAGAAACCCAGTATTCTCCTTTCTTCCTGTTTGGCCTCCTCTGCCCTGGATGCAATGGGAGTAAACACAGTGGAAGGATTTGTACTGCTAGCAAAGAACAATCACGGCAGTGTTTAAATGCACAAGGTTTGAGGATTGTAATTGGAGTTGATTTGAGGGTGGTGGTGGGGAAACGTTTATCCCACTTCATTTTTAGAGGCTCTCCATTTGTGTTCTCTGTGCTTCTTGCAGAGGGACAAATGTTTTTTTCCATGTAACAGAAATAATTCCGATTCTGTTCCAAAAATAGCCTGGAAGCCATGAGATGCCAGGAATAGGCTTCTCCCTCTAGTGGCAGCAGAAAGGAAGATACAGACCTCTCAGGGCAGGTAGCTTCACTTTTTTTTTAGTAAAGCATCTGAGGTAAGCATTAAAATAGACCTGCTGTGTTCTTTTCTTACACTTCAAAGAAAGATTCATATGGCACGAAATATCTGCAGCTTCTCTCTGGTTCTCAGTAACTGAAATACTTGTGAACCCAAGATACTGAAACAAAGATGCTTCTCTGATTTTTTTTTTTTAAATCACCTTGAGGCTCCAAGTACAACAAGGACACCCTGATAAACACCAGTGCTAATGAGTTTGGTGTCCTGCTCTCTCCTGTTGGGAGAGCCATGGAGCAGAAGTGGTTCTTGGGAGTAACTGCTGGAACAAGCTCAGCATCTGTCCCTGCGAATAATGCCTGGCACTGGGTGAGAGGGAGGGATGGGGGATCTTCAGAGGACTGCTCTGGGTGTTTGAATCCTGTGGGAGGCTACCTTGTGAGTTTGGCATGTGAAATGTAAACCTGCATGTTCTCAATGGCAAATTACCCTTTGTGCCTTTACAGAGGAGAGGAGAACCTGTTGTACCTGTAAGCAGGAGGGCCTGACTACCACCTATAAGTCAAATAATAGAGAACACAGAGAATCACATCTACCAGTTCTGTTCTATTTCTGCTTTCTATCTTCTCCTGATGTATTTACTACTGGAGAAGAGCATAAAACCACTAATATTGCTTTAGACTTGGGCAGGCAGGTTGATGTGTGGAGTGGGTCTCGCTGAGATGCTTGGTCCCTGGTTGGCTTCCAAATATCTGTTGTGAGTGTTCCACTCCCCATGACTTGGTCCCTGCTACTTGTGAGTCTATTTCTGCAGTGTTACTTTAATATTAGAGCTTGTGTGAATGAAAGGAGAGGTTCAAACAGCACCTTAAATTCAGGGAGAATGTGTCCTTCCAGCTCTACAGTGCAGAAAATACTGTTCAACTAAAGGGTGTGAGCTGTTAGCAAAAGAAAACAAGACACCCCCAAACCAAATGTGGCTGGGGTGCAGCTCATGGTAGACACCAGGTGGTGGTTTGGCTGATGTGGGGCAGTAGCAGAAGACTCATTGCTGGGTCAGAGGTAGCATGTGTGCAAGCTCGCCTGTGTTCTTGGTTAAGCTCCACTTGGGCTCTGAGAATGAAGAGCTCTGCCTTGAGAAGGCCTAAGGAGGAAAATATGGCCAACATCTGTAGTGCACCTTATTACATGCATGGTGTCCCCTGGGAGACAGGAAATGTCTACCTGACCTGTAAGGTCATGTGCATCAGTCCATGAATTTGGAAGCCTTCCATCAGGGAGGAACTTAGTGACTCCAGAGTGAAATGCAAACTCCACTCTTTCCAGTTGGGGTTGTGAACTGGCAAGGCAGTCTAATTGCAGCTTCTTTCTGTGAAGTTATCAATATTTCTTTTGCCCTCTTCTGAAGGCCGTTGCTTGGGAACCTGTTTCATGTTAGGACTTTGAGAACAGAACTTAACCCTAGGAAGTGTTGATTCTGGCAGGCCTGTGTGTGCTTGCTGATGGTTGTGGCTGCCCGAGCTCACTGAGGTTAGGAGACCTCTTGGCAAAGGGTCATGTTTGCCTGTCACCTTGTCCTCAGGATCAGGTCAGCTTGTTGCAGATGTTTGCCCAGCAGCCATCATCAAGCTGCCTGGAAGGTTCCTTAGGATGCTAATTAACAGCAGTACAGAAAACACACTGGGATTTAAACCTTCTCACAAAAGATGACAGCATAGAAGAAATAAATCTCAGTTACCTTCCAAATCCTAAAGCAATGCTTCAGTCTTTTAACACAGTCACTTCTTTGGATAATATCTTGCCCTAGCTCTGGCAGATCCCTACACTGCTTCCCAGCCTCTTGTTTCTGCATGGTACCTGAAAACTGTTCTAATTTTACTTTACCTCCCTGTAAGTTTTCCTTTTATTCGCTGCCTTGGCTTTTCTCATCACTTTTTATGCTCTGAACTTCATTATGCAATTGTTCCAATCCTGCTCTGTATTTGATGGCTTATAACTCCTGTCTGCCTTCTTTTTTTCTCCTCGCTGTTGATTACTTTTACATTTCTATGTTCCTTCACACCAACTTTAAAATAGAAAAACCAACGTGAACATTCCCCGTGCAATTACCGTGAGGTGGTTCCGCATCACCCTTGGGCACGTGTTAATTTATCTTTGAACACTTTCTATTTCCTCTGTGTCCTTTCTCTTTCCCAGCTTTATCATGTTGAATTTCACCCTGCGCTTAGTCTCCCAACTTTGCTAAAATCTAATCTACCTGGTTTCTAACTTAGTTGAACATTAATCCCAGGGAAATCCTGAGGTTGCAGTCCTGGTTGTCCCCCACACTTGCATTGTGATTGCTGTTAGAGGAGCCTTGCTCCTTAAAGTCATCATCTTTTCCTGCGTACATCAGATGATGAAAATAGTGTTTGGAGCCAGGAGTTGTTGTAGGACTGTGCACAGTAAATAAATTATTTCTTCACATCTACAAGTGCTGCTTGCATCTCCTGTCTGAATTTCAGCCCTTCACTTGGACGCAGTCTCAGCTGAACATTTAAGTACCTGTCTAATTTTGAGCAACTAAGTAATTGGTCACAACTAAAACTGTTTTCCTTCCATGAGGAGTGTTGCTCTTGCCCTTTGGGTTGCTACTGTCATCTTCCTCTGAGCTGGTGTCCAGACCTAAGTGGATGAATTTGATGGAAAAATGATGAGGGCAAAGCAGAGCAGGTGCAGCACTGGTGCTGTCTTGCCGGGTGGAGCTATGCAGCAGCAGCACTGGGGGTTCCCCAGCACTGAACCTGGGGCACAGGGCTCCCTGGGAAAGGTTTTGGCAGCTCCTGCCATAAAGCAGATCTGATCGTGGGCTGTGTTCCTTGGAAAGGAGTGAAGCAGTTAGTTGGATCATGCTAGGATTATTTTTAAGACAAAATTGTCAGCCCATCTAACCAACCGGACCAAGGTTTGACTTTGAAGCAGTCTTGAGTTGCACAGGAGGCACTTGGACAGATAAATTAGCACCAAAGAGTCGCTTCCACCCTTCCCAGACTCCTTGTCTCAGGCAACACGTGGCTCAGCAAACACAGTGACAACCTCATGGGTCCAGTGAGAGTTGTGCTGAAAAGATGAGACAGGAACAGCAGCTGGCAAAGGCAGGGAGACTGGCTGCTGCATGGCTTCTTGGACCCAAAATCTTTCAGTGGGTGGCCAAGCACCCTACTTCTGGGACTTCAGTAAAGCCGTGGATGAAGTGTCCTCAGGTGGATTGTGAAGACAATCTTAGACATGTGAAACTATTTCTTGAACACTCCCTATGGCTCATTCCATTGAATGTACTTCTCTGTAATGCTGGAGCTGATTCTTTGGTTGAAGCTTTCTGAGTGTATCTGTCTTGTTCTTCCATATCTTTAGGCCTTGTGTTACATGTAATTAACACATATAATAATGTTCTGACTTTGACCTCATCAATGGTATGGCTTATTAAGTTTTGTTTCTTATGTAGCATTCCTCTTCCTCTCTATGAAATGATTGCATTTGTTCGTTCATCATAATTTCTGAGTACGTATATTTTGGAAAATACAATTGAAATGCAAAGTGTTTTCAAGAAACACTTTCAAGCAGAGTAAATGATCTATCTTAATGTATTTTTTTTACAAAATGCAACATGAAAACATCTTTACCTTCATTGCTTTTTCTTTATCTTCCACCTACTGCATTTTTCCCCAGCAAGGCAGCAAAGGAAAGTTCTTGTATTAAATGAAAACAACTTAAACATCTTTTTTTTTTATTTTGGCGATTAATCTCAAGTGAAAATTTGCAATCAGAATGCATGCTTTCAGTTCAAATTCAAAGTGTTCTTCACGAATAAGTATGTTTGGAGGGGGAGAAAGCTCTAATTGTAACCCTTGGTTCTCACAAATAAATATTTCTGTAGTGTATTTAGATTGATTAATCTGTCACTTTATTCAGTAAAGTGCAAAATCAGATCAACCAGCATCTTGCTTATTTACGTGGCCAGCTTTAATGTATCATTAGTTATATTGAGTACTAAGGCTTTTAGTGCAGAAGATGCTTCTTTCACTTAATGGATAATCATTTAGTGGAGTATAATTTAAGAAAATTTATATGGTATCTGTGCCATGGCTGTAACATAACCTCAGCATGATAAACTTTCTCCAGTAGAAGGATTAGCACTTTCTGGTGGCTTTGCCTGGGTATTTTAGTCATTCTTTTGACATCCAGCTTAACCAAAGTATGCTGGCATCTGAAATCAGGTACTTGATACAGTAAAAATATTGTTGGTTTTAGCTCTACTTTCCATTAGCACACATGATGTCAGGTAATTCCATAGGATTTCAATCCAAATCTTTGCATCTTTTGAATTAGAAGACGAGCAAGCAATTCAAGGTGTAGTCTGGGATAACTGGCAAGGCTGTGTGAGAGATGAGGACAGAAGCTGTACCTGGAAAAAAGATGAGCAAATTACAGGAAGAGACTGGACATATCACAATGAGAAATTTTACTTGGAGTTGTGAAGGGCCATGAGGGGGGAAAAAAAAAGCTGCTTTTTCTCCCAGCTGCTTTTCTAGGGGCTAGAGCTGTATCTTCCTCAGCCTCTGAAGCAGAGGCATGGAAAGTCCAGCTTTTTCACAAAGCACTCCTTAATTAGGGATGCAAATTTGTTAACTTTTTTACAGTCAGATAATCTCCAGTGATAGAGAGACCTGACTTCAACCTGTTTTCCTCTTTCCAATGTCCTTACATCACTGAGCCACAGTGATCCTCTGCTGAAAACAGGGCAATCAATCTTATTGCTGCTCCAGCACGGCGTAGCGTTGGTGGTGTGACAGGTTGAGTTTGTGTTAAGGGGTGAGGGATTCCTCCGGGAAAATCTGCAGGAAGGAGCTGAGAGGAGTGCTGGGCAGCTTCATGTGTCTCAAAGCTTTTCTTGCCAGGATGTGCATGGGGATATTTTCAGTGGTGTTAGGCCTGAGATGCTGGGACGGGGACTGACAGCTGGACCTGAATGCACCAGGCTCACTTTTTAGTGCAAGAGCTTTGACTTGATGCATCACTCAAAACTAAACCAGTGCAACACTCACCAGCAGTATGGATTGACTCTGCTTTTTGTGCTAAATGTGGAAAAAACCTAGCCTTGCCGTGGCTTTAATTTTGATTTTGCCTCAGCCTATGTCTGCCTGGGTTTCAGAGCTCTCATGGCTGTGGATTAAGATCTCTCCAGCTTGTGCTGAAGCTCAGTGTCACTTAACTTTGGCTACACCCCAGTATCATGGAGGTGGCAGGAAGATTTTATTTTTATTTAACCTGCTACTTCCCTCTAACTTTCTGAACCCTCCAGTGGATTTCCTACCTGCACTCCAGCTCCGGTGCTGCCCTAGATTTGTTTCTTGGTATGCAATGTCATACTGTGTATTGAGCTTGTCTTCCCCTTTCCCCTAGAAGGGAACACTTAACTCAAACCAACACCCCCCCACTAAACATTCACAAAAAACCCTCCAAAACACCAGGCTGCATTTTTAATGCTTTCTCATGTGTGTGTAATAACTCAAGGTGAGATCTAGAAGCTTCGTTTTGGGAAAGGATTAATGCAGATTGTTTTAATGTCTTTCATGTAGTGTACAGACTGCTGGAAAGAAAAACAGTGATCTAGAGGCAGTTATGTTTTCACTGCTGCCTGGAATTGAAATACTGGTTGATTTTTTTTTGGCAACTTTTCTTCTGGAGGAAAGAACTTCTGAGTGCAATCAATTAAAGAAAAGGATCTGATTTGCTTTGTAATTGTTTTTCTGTCTGTATGAATGATGTAAGGGTATATTGGAAGAATTTACTTCACTACTCTGTCTTTTCTAAAATAACAGGTTTACTGGTTGATTTATGGGTTGTTTGTTTTGTTTTTGTTGTTCTGTCTGTAGGTGAGAAAAAGGTTAATTTGCTTGAGAAATCATGTCTATGCCAGAGAAGGTCAACTTGTTCCATCATCGTGTACTGCCATTGGAGGCTGACCTGAACCTAAACACGGTGGTTTAAGGGAAGAATAAGGCATCTTGTTTTTCTACATGCTTTTTTTCAGTGTTTGTTTTGTTCTCTTTTCATAGTTTCTGAGAAAAAGCAGGAGGGTATGACTCAGTGGTTAGTTGCTCTTATCCCCTTTGGATCTGATTCTATTCCCTGTAAAGTCATATTTTTGATGTTTTGCTTCAAAAACTTCAAATTCTGCTGTGGCTGTGCCAAGCTCTTGGCACCTCTCATCCTCTGACTGACCAAAAGCAAAACCACCAAGAAGTCTCTTTGTGACATGTGTTAAAAGTAGAAAATAAACGGGCAAGTATAAAACTGGGGAAGATGGGGAATATGGAATTTATCAGAACTGTCCATAACTGCCAGAATATAGCAGCCAGTGGTTCCTGGGGATGTCCCCCACTACTCTTCCTCATCTGCTTCTGTGAACTATTCCTATGACTCCTAGCATGTGGACTGTGAATGATGGAGGACCAAGGCATTGTTGGAGTTTAAAACCTTTTGCAATGCTGTAAAAGCTAATTAAAATAGAGTTTTCATGTTGTTTGTGTTTTCTTGTAGCACAAGTTTAAATATTATTGTAGATTTGAGTGTCTGGTTCCCTTCACTATTGTCCATTGCTCACTGCAGCTGAATGAGAAACATCAGAGTGTTTGAATCTTTTCTTATGTTTATATTTTCCAGATACATGGTGAGATTAAAATCTGGTTATGTGGCATATAGAATCATAAAATGGTTCAGGTTAGAAGGGACCTTACAGATCATCTCCTTCCAAACCCTCTGCCATGGCAGGGACACCTCCCACCAACCAGGTTGCTCAAAGCCCCATCCAACCTGATCTTGAACCCGTCCAGTGATGGAGCAGCCACAGCTTCCCTGGGCAATGTGTTCCATCCTCTCACCAACCTCAGAGTGAAGAACTGCTTCCTAATTTCTAATATAATTATATTCTCCTCCAGTTTGAAGCCACTGCCCCTTGTTCTATCACTACAAACCCTTAATGTGCTGCTTCTGTATATTTTGCCCATGTATGTTCTATAAAGTTATTTTAGTAGTATTGTTATGTTTCGATTTTTGTGTGCTTTCCCTCTATTTTATATAGCTAATTGCAATAATTCTGCAGCTTTATTTTTATAGAGGAATAATTTGCTTGCTCTCAGTTCTGGAAAATAGTGTTCCTGGTTGAAACAGAGTTAAACTCTTGGGGCACAGCTGTCATGCCTAGAAAATGCATGTCAGTTTGCAAGACTGCCTCTGAGGAGTTTAATTTAGGAAGGAAGAGAGAATATCTGCTGTATTGTTCAAATAAGTTTGCCATAGTATTAACTGTATATATATGACTATGGTTCCTGTGGATTTTGGGTTGTTAGCCTGTGTGTGTGAAGTGCTCAGATCACCCAAGCCCAAGTGCCGGTGGGCTCAGCAGACCCTGTGTGCTGCATCTCTGCTGCAGCCCCAAAGCAATCCTGGAAGCACCCCTGTCCTGTTTCTGATGCAGCAGGGAGCTGTGGAGCCTGCACTCAACTTCTGTCAAGGGGAAATGCTCTGGGAGGTGATTAAAAAGATGGAGCAATGTCCCAGTAGTGTTTCAGCTACAGCATTTCGTAGAGGTGGTGGAGGAAATGTTTAATTAGTCTGGAGGTTTCTTTTGCTCTCCGGATGTGTCAGCACTCACATTGGTTTCTTTCTCTCTTCCTTTCTTGTTCAGAAGTCAGTGTTTCATCTAAAGTATTGGAATTAGGACTTGGAAGTTGTACACCTTGTGCTGAGGGCTAAATCTGGCTTGGGGGATGTCATTCAGTTCCTGGTTCTGCCAGGTAGATGCCTGGTTAGATCTGGGGGAGAGGAAAGGGGCAGCACAGGGGAATAAGAGCTGAGCAGGGGATTGGTTTCAGCTGGGAAAAGGACAGAGGAGAGCAAAGAAAAGTGATGTCATCTCAAGTCAGGAGAAAATGGTAAGAAGAGATGTAGATAATGGAGGGATCAGTGCTGTCTTCTCCAGGCAAGTCTGCTGCCTCTGACAATTTTGCATGGGCCACTGTTTTGGGTTTTTTTGCTTGCTGTTTTTTTTTTTTCTGACTGGTTTCTAGGATCCTGGGGAAATGCTCTCTGACCAGGAGTGTGGGGTCCAGAGAACAATTGGTCACAAGTGTAAGGTATGATTGAGGAGGCGTGACTCTCTGTTTGGGGAGAAAAGGACATGTAGCCTGCTATATAAACTGAAAGGGGCCACACATAGTGGATTTGGGAGACTTTAGTTTCACCTACATCAGTGGCAAATGATTAGGAATTCAGTAGTAATGGGGTAAGTTGGTAGCACGTGAATTTGAAATACAAATCATCAGGAGTCCCTTTTCTATCTGCGTATTTCTGGTGTGTTACACGTTGTTCCCTGTAAGACCTATGGAGGAAAAGAAGCAATTCAAGACATCTCGAGGGGGTTTACTACCTAGTTTCATTCCTGGGGTCCTGCTTTGAGCTTTTGTGGATGTGCTACGGGCATTAAAGTACAAGGGATGCTGCAATGCAGACTGGAAAGAAAATAAGGATTATATTTTTAATTTCTTTTACTGCAAAGGTGTGTAAAAGATGACTGGAATTTGTCAGTATGGAGACAAATGTCTTAATTTACTTTCAAGGGCTCTCAAGACTTCAGGATCTTCAACCTTTTCAGGTATAAAACCCCCTGCAGTAAGAACCATGTTTACAGGATTTTACATAATTTACTATTTTCTGATGAAAAATAACATCGAAGTGACACCTGAGGCACCACATCCATTACTCTCTGATAAAAGATGAAAGTTGGTCAACCTTGTTCTTGTCATTTATTAGTACTGATTCACAGGGCAAACAAGTGACAGTTGAGTTGGTTTTACCATAACTTCTCAACTATAGTGGCAGCACTCAACTATAGTGACAGCAACTGGGAAGGGGTCTGGCCATGTCAGGGGCTGTGGTGTGGGTGGAGCAGCAGCAGCACCAGTGCCTGATCCAAATGAGCTGTTAACACTGCACCCAGATGCTTCAAGAAGCTTCATGGAGGCTTTGTGTCGCTGCCTGTGCAGCCCAGGACCAGGCACCCAGTGTGTGCACATCCCCTGTTGGGTTTTCCAGGATGCTGAAAAAAAAATTGCCTGCTTGGTCAAAGAACAGTGGTCTCCACCAGGCAGAAGATTGTGCTCCTTTGACCAAGTGAAATGGATGTGTGAATCCAGACAGAGCTCTGAGAGAAAGATGAGTGTGCAGGTGACAGGCTGCTGGGAATGCCACAGCCTTGTGCTCGTGATGGAGGCAGACCTGGGTGTGGGTCTGAGTGGTGTGAGCAGGGAGGTGATCTGCTTGGCTGAGTGGCACAGCTGCAAGATGAGGTTGAAAGCCTGCAAGATGAAGTTGTGAGGCTTAGGAGTATTAGGGAGGCCGAACTGGAGCCAGACTCTGCCCTCCATGCAGTGGAACTGGGAGTGCCCACCAGAGAGCACCAGCATCAAGGGGCCCTGTACCCTGCCTCTCTCTTGTGGAAGACAAACCTAAATGAGGGGGGCAAGTGGCTGTGGCAGAGGGCAAGTGCCCTCCTTGCCCACCCTGCCTCTCTGGGTGCCTCTGGGAAATAAATGCAAGGCCCTGCTGGAAGATGGCCAGTCCAGTGGGGGTGTGGATGGTGGCAAACCTGTATCAGAGGTCTTAGCATGGTCAGATAGGCCTTCCAACTGTGTAACAACCCCTTCCACAAGGAACGAGAGGGGGTTTTTTGTTGGAGGGGGGTTTTTGTTGGAGACTTGCTCCTAAAGGCACCGGAGGGCCTAGTCTGCAGAGCTGATCCTCATCTCAGGGAAGTCTGTTCTACCTGGAGCCTGAATCAGGGGTGTTGCCAGGAGACTCCCCAGCCTAGTGCAGTTGTCAGACTATCTATATCTATATCACAGGTGGTGAGGAAGTTGTATCCTGTAGTCTGAGGGGAATGAAGAAAGCCTTAAAGGCCTTGGGACAGAATGTGGCCATGGATAGCTCTGTCCTTTTCAGCAAAGACAGGCCAGCAAGGAGGTGTGGTGGGATTGTTCTTTGTGAGAGAGCAGCTAGAATGTATTGAATTCTGCCCAGGGGTGGATGGGGGTGAGTTGAGAGACATTCATAACAACAATCTGGACACCCATAAACCCATGGATCCTGAGGGGATACACCTGCGGGAGCTGAGAGAGCTGGTGGAGGTCATTGGCAGGCCACTCTCCATCTTTGGTAAGTCATGGGGAACAGGAGAGGTCCCCGAGGGCTGGAGGAAAACAAATGTCACTCTAGTCTTCAGAAAATCCTAAGGAGAAGGACCCAGAACCCTGGAAAGGTGATGGAACAGCTTCTCCTCAGTGCTGTCTCTAAGCATATCAAGGATAAGAGGGTTATTAGTCAACATGGTCTCACCAAGGGGCAGTCATGGCTGGCCAGCTTGACAGACTTTTTTTGAGGACATAACCAGGTGGATAAATGGTGGTAGAGCAGTGGATGTGGTTCGGCTTGATTGCAGTAAAGGACAAGTGTCAGGAGGATGGAGCCAGGCTCTGCTCAGTGACAGGACAAGGGGCAGCAGTGGGTGCTATGTGACCTGATCTGGGTGACCCTGCTCTGGCCAGGGACATTAGAGTATCCTATTTTCAAGGTCCTTTCAACCCCAAACATTTTCTGATTCTGTGTGATAAAAGACCAATCTCCTTTAGGCTTCCTGTACATCAATGCACAACTTGCAAGTCAAATCACTTAATACTACTTTCTTTTGGGTAGATTCTTATTTTTTTTCTTTTTCTTGAAGTAATTATTTAAAACACTTTCAGGAAAAATGATTAATTTAAAAAATGCTTCTTTTTGCATCCCATCAGATTTAGGGGATACTGAGCACAATGCCCAATAGTTCCTATCACAGCTTTTAACAACCTGCAGAATTGCTCTTTGCTTTTCCCTCCTCTGGGCATATCATTTAATGCACCCCGTTTAACTCCTTCAAGATGCACATGAAGAAATTTCATGTATACAGAGGCAATCAGGCCTCCCCCTGTCCTTGAGCCTTCAAGGAAAGGATATATGAGTTGGAATTTTCAACGATGTATTAGGGAGTTTATTGCTGGTGGAGTATGCATAGATCAATATTCAATATAGCTGTAAACATACGTCCTTCAGACATATGCTAGATGCCCTTTGTTGCATGCAGCCTGGCTGGCAGCTCACTGAAATACCAGCTTACAGCAGCCCAGCAATAACATCATCATCTTTCTGGTTGCCCCAGACCAGGGTTTATTAAAGCAGATGGTGGGAGGTGAGATTTTTTGTGTGTGTGTGTGCTTCTCAGCCATGAAGCTTCACCTGCTATTTGCTTTCTTAGGGTGAAATATTTAGGGGAGGATAAGGTCTTTCCCCAGCACTTCACAGAGCTTTTAGGTTATTGGTATTTCTTTGCAGTTGTGGGTGTTTTCTGTTCAGTGGAGGAAAAATCCAGCTAGGGTGCTTTGCTAAGAGAAACAGCCCATCAATAACCAGTGTGCAAGGTCAGCTGAGGCCATAGGTATCATTTTAATTACATCTTCCAGGAAAATATTCAGAATTCTGAAGCTTCCTACTCAAACTACAATTAAATAATGCCAAATATTTGGGAGAAGGCTTCTCCCAGCCCAGAAAAGGTCTTTATCTTGCCTATAAGTTGATGCCTACAGACACTTTCCATATAAAATCGAGGGGGAGGGAAATTGTGGCTGGCTATTAAAATAGTTAAAGGTGAACTCCTGTGTATGGGATTTTTTTTTTGTGTTGCAGTATGATCTCTAGTTCAGTTTCGGATTGCTTTAGATTGGACAAGGAGTGTTTGTAGGGGTCTGAGGGCTGTCAGTGCTGTGAATGTTTTTCTTGTTATGGAGAAAAGGCTTTATCCAATTTGCTTATCATGTGCTAGAAGGGCTGTGCATGAGAAATAATTGCCAGGGAATAAAACTGCTGGCAGTTCTCATTTAACCCACTTCCATGGCACGTACTTCAAGTGCCATACAAGCCTAAACAAGACTCAAAATAAAACAGGGATTTGTTTTCTTCTGTGTGAATTTCCCAGTTTGAGATGTCTTGTCAGGCAGGCAGAAATAATTATTACTGGGAGAAGGTGGGAATTCTTCCCTCAAAGATACTCATTCATTCATTCACCAGGAGAACAATTAATGACAGCTCACTAATGGCTGCAACACTTTATTTTCTATTTCCAGTGGCATGTGCAGACCCAGGCTTCCGAGTGCCTGGGTACTCCCTGCATGGCCCCAATTACTTTGGCAGGGAGGCAGGGTATGCTGCAGGGACCGGCGCTTCCCCCAGCAAGCCCATTCCCAGCCAAGAATAGGTTTGAGCTGTTGGCATGGAAGTGATGCATGTGAGTAGCACTGGGTAGGAGAAATCGCTGATTGTTTCCAGCCAAAGGAATGGCAGTTGTGTTTTAACTGTGTAATTAATTACTGTGGATTTGGGCGGGGGAGAGGAGAGAGGATTTGGGTTTCAGGGCTGAGCAGAAGCACGGGAGACTTTCTAATGGAGCAAATATTTCCCTGCAAGATAAAACCAAGACGAAACATGCAAGGAAACAGAAGGATCTTAAACAAATCTTCAAGAAAATAAAAATAGAAACTGTATTGCTCTCTGTCTAGCTTTCTTGGTGAGGCTCTTACCCTGAGCCTCTGGGTAAAACACTGGTTGTTAGACAGTCAATCTCCCAGTATTTAGCAGTGTTGACTCTGCTTTTATCACTGTTTATCCCAGTTACTGTTTAGAGTGACTTTACACAAAGACATTTGGTCAAGCACAGGATAGGGAGTCTGAGGTAGGATGAAACAAGGGTCTGCAACTGTGTGTATTGTGCCTATGTGGAAGAAAAGAAAAGCATGTGCTGTGTCTGGTACTTTAATACAGGTACCTTTATACAGTCTGTAACCTGTGGCTGGGAGACACCAGAGTCCCTGGGTCTCTTTTACTGACCTGGTGCCCCAAAGAGGCTGCAGACCTGCTTGGTCAGCCTGGAGCTTTGTCCCATCACCAGGGAGGAAGGCATGAAGCAGCATCATAAGTCTGAGCCTTCTTCTATGCCCCTGGTGTGGTGCAACAGTGAGAAACCCAGTGATGTGGTTGGGGACAGCCTGAAATATCTCCAAACCTTCCTCATCACTGGGTTGTTGCAAAAGAGGCAAAGAATCGTGTCCAAGCTTTTGAAGATCCAGTTGGATAAATTCAGTAGCTCAGCATCAGAGATGTCAATGGAGGCCAGGAGCTTAAGTCCTCTACGTCCCTTGAAAGTATTACTTTTAATGCTTCTTCAGACCCAGAAGGAGAAAAACCCAATGCCTGCTAACAAGTGATTAACTGTAATAATATGCTGCTTGCTTTGAATTGAGCAATATAGGTGCAGACAAATAGGGATTGAATGTATACATTAATACATACCCAAAAGTATGGCTTATGATTTAATTAGCTCTAAAAGCAGTGACCTAGTGAAGGAACATAATGCGCTGATGTTTGCATTACTCTTGCATGAGGAAACATCTGAAGTTGGCTTGTAACCTATGTTAATTAATGGTGTTTGTGTAAATTATTTGTTTTCTTGTTCGGCTTTTTCAATTATGCTGGGAAGATGAGTCTGAGCTCAGGAAGGAATCTCTCCCCATCCAAAAAGTGCTGCTGTGGCAGAAACAGCCTTTGATCCCGGAGAGATGGTTGTGAGATTTAGGACTTGAGACGTTCCCATTGCTGAATATGTAATTTAGGTCGCTGAACTATGTTTTGGTGGAAGATACTTATCTATTCCACTTCTTGCTGATGTCATGTGCTGGGAAATCAGATGGTAAAAGTGCAAAAACACACGAGAGGCCAGGCTTAAAATTGCCTAAATATAAATGGCTCGGTGACTGACTGCTTGCAGTTTGCAAGAGTGGTTGTAGGGATGAAAGGTCACATCATTTCTGTCCTTCATTGTCCTACCCTATCCAAATTCCAATTAAAAACAAAACAAAGAGAACTAAAACTGTCAAAAACTACCAACAGAACACAAACTTAGCTTATCTCTACCTTTGAGTTTAGGTCTCAGAGGGGTGCAGGGTCTCCTACTTGCTACATCAGGCATCTCTGTTGTACCCCCTCTGTTCAATTTAGGGAAGCTGAGGGGGTGTTAAATTCAGGTGATTCCTGTGTTCACTACTAGCAGGAAAGGCTAATTCATCCCGAAACATCCCTCCTAAAGATACTTTCAGATGCATAACAGTAGCACCTGGCCAAGAAAGTGATGGGAGAACCCAGTATTGCTTAGGTGGATGTTTGCAAAAGTCAGGTTTCTTTGACCCTCAGACTAATCATGGGTACATTACTCTGGAAAGAATTAGTTAAATCATTTATGGCAGTCATTTGTCACTGGACAGTGTTGGGCAGTGGGGGGAAGCTGTGTTGGTCTGTAGCTGAGCTCTCCTGTCCCAAGGTTTGTTGTATGCACTGGGTCAGCTCCAAAAAAAAAATGGAGGTTGACTGACTTGCTGTATTCTGTCTGTCTGTATTCATCATTTTTTGGGCTGTTTTTCCTTTTTTCCCTTTTTTCTTCCTCTGGAACCTGCAGAGCTTTTACTTTAAGAAACTTGCAGGAAGATGTTCTTATCTTGGCTGCAAAAGTACTGAAAAGTTCAACTGATTTCAAATTTCATATTTCAAATTTAAGTAATACCCTCTGCCCAATGCTCACCCTTGGGTAACAAAAGGAAAATATGCCTCCTAGAAAATTCACCAGACAGTGCTTAGAAAACAGCAAGAAAAAACCAATATTTAATTTTTTTCTTCACTGTCTCATGGCACAAGAAAAAAAATCAAGCAGTTTTCCTCTTCCTTTCACAAAATTTCACCAAATAGTGGTCAGTGAGAAATACCCATTGCTTTTGCTACCTAGCAGTAGCAACCCCCTAATTAACAGCTGCAGCCAGTGCCACGATGGCAATCTGAATTTTGCAAATCAATTTTTGGTGTTTCTGTTGCTGAGATCTGAAGTATCAGAGCTAAGTTGACATCTTCTGCAGGTTTTTTATCAGTCCAACCCTATTTTACCTATAAAAGCAACCAGCTTTATAACATTGGGGATGATGTATTGAACAACCTGAGTCTACAGATCAATAGTAGTTCAGCTTTTCAGTTAAAATCTGGAGATTTTTAAAAGTTAGGAGCAGGATTTGCCTTTCTTGTGGTATCCCCCCCACCCCATTCCTCCAGGATTTATGTGCTGTAAGAACTTTTGTATAAATAATCTAAGCATTATATACAAATGCATCTCTTTATTACTTGAATGCAGTCATAATCTGTAAGCATTATATACAAATGCACGTATTTATATTTATTATTACTTGAACATACTTATTTGTACTTCCTAATCACCAATTAATTTGGCAAGAGCTCACAAAGCTAATGATGTATATTGCATTAAATTGCATGCTAAATCAAAGATATCGCCCTAGAATTTACTGTGGGATGTTAATTGCTGAGGTTATCGTCAAGTAGAAGGTATATTCAGCCTGGCATAATTTGTCATTTATAACAACTCTTTTCTTACCAGAAGTTACAGGATTTACAGATGAGTTGATCTAGATCACCTTTGTACAGCAGTTAATTATTAGCTCCAGCTTTCACTTGAAAATTACCTTCTTGCTCATTCAGTCTTGCGTTTAGAAACACTTTCAGATTATGGAACATATTTGTTGCCGAGGCTGCTGCATTTATCTTGGGCACTGGTGACTCTCTTAAACTTTATGCTGAGTGCTTTCGATGTATTTCTGTTGCTCTAAATGTTTCTCTCTTGAGGAGTGATTCAAGTAATAAGTCTTTAACAATTGTGGTATGGATGCTGCTGGTAATCTCCCTACTGGACAGACTGATTTCAAAGAGATTTGCAGAGTTCCCCTATTCATTAACTTGCTGGTTTGAAATAAAAAATAATAGTAAGCAACTGTCAAAAGATTTCCTGTACCTGCAAGAATGCTGCCAAATTCAAACAGTTCAGAATGCTCCTTTGAGCACGCTCCTTGTAGTAGCAGTACTTGTGTAGTGGGGTGAAAAATAAACAGCAATTATTCACTAAAAATACAGATATATAACAAATAAGCTCGTATTGAATGAGATGAGGGTATAATTTTCCTATCACCATGAGGAGGGAGAGCAGACTTTCTGTTCAGCACTGCAAGTGTAGCTCTAAGTTAAGCTATCTCTGGTATCTTGGGAAGAAAATGTCTTTTGGAACACCTTATCTCTCAATCGTTTTGCTATTTTTCCCAGATTATAGTAACTTTTTGTTTGCTGGTAGTTTGTTTCTTTTAACAAGGAAGATATATTGAGACATAATTCAAAATGACAGGAAAGGAGTAACCAATATCTGGTGCACAAATGACTCCCTGTTAACATGTCACATATTACATCCTTTATTAAAACCAGCCCCTGCTCTGTGTTGGCAAATAGCTCTTAGACCAGCACCCCAGCTCAGCTTTGTGATGGATTGTCTTGCAACCTCACTGGTGTATGGAATTAAATATTAGCATCAACATAAACATGCTATATATTGCTTATATTAATTTTTTCTTTATAGTGACTGCTGGGATGTAAATCCCTACAAATTTTTTTGTAATCACAGCTCACAGTTTTAAATGGGCTTCCCAAGGCAGCCTGGGTTCCAAGCCTTGGCTGTGTTTCTGCAGCTGTCTTCTGCATGATCCATTAATTTGAGGGGTAGGGTGTAGCTGACAAAGTGCTGTCTGCCTCAGGTCTGCAACTTCCTTGCATCCCTCAGCATACCTCAAGTTTTCATACGGCTTGTACCTGGGATAGTAACTTTTCAAGTAACTTTTTTTAATGACATTTATCACCCAACTTTTCTTTCTTCAAAAAGAAATAAAATTTGAAGCCGTGCATAAATCCTGAGTGGATATATAAAAGACTCAACATACCCACCTGCTCTGCTAGGTTTTACCCTTTGGACCTGACTGGTTTTGGTCTTTTAACTGGAAAAACCTCACGCTGTTCCAGTGTTAGTGCAACAGATGTCCCCAAGTCCTGTCCTCAGCAGACCTGAGCAGAGGTACTGCACAGCTGAGTAAGGCAGGACTAAGATGTAAGGGTTTTTTCAAACCCTGTGTATCTATTTCTGATGCCTGCATGTTTACACACAGATGCCAGGCACTGCTTTAAAGCTGGCTGCTTGTATAAACAAAAGCCTATGTGCTGTTATTTATTGATTATGGGAATGCTTCTTGTGCATCACAAAAGCTTTCAGCAGAAAATAGGCTTTGTAGGGTCTAATCTTTACAAACATCTGACATTAAAAAACAAACCCTCATACCCCGAGGGGTCTAAGTTTGAGGAAGAGGATGGGAGGGGGGGAAAAAAGCAGAGCTGGTTCACCAGTCCAACTACGGGTCCGGCTCCTGCTACTGCTGGTGAGGGAAACCCACCCTGGAGCACGTCATGGGCAGGGTTCCATTGCACAGCAATACTGCTGGAAAAAATTCCCTGCTCTCTTGGTGAGGAAAGGTGATGGTATGTTTATCTTGCAGTGAAGAAATAAATGGTATCTGTTACAAAGGTGTATAATTCAGCAATTAGTTATTTGTTGGGTTTTTTCTGACACCCCCTGCAAACAGTTATCACTTCAGTCAAATGTAATTTGATTATCTTTTTTTTTTCTTTTTAGTGCTGTATATTAACAGGGCAAATAAAAGGGAAAATAGTGCAGTCCCTTGTAATAAAGAAAACAGCAGCGAACTATTAATGCTCTTTGAAAAGAGTAGTTTTAACAAAGTAAGCAAGAATCATTTTCTTTGGTTGAGTGTTGATTCCCTAGTGTGCTCTCAGTAAGTAATTAGAATGGCCCAGTGAATGTCAGCATCAGCTTGTTTATTCTCATTATTTTATCATTTTAAAAACCCTCTAGGTGATGAGACATGCAGTATAGAACATAATTACCATTATTAGCATACTAATTGGACACAAAAATAGGCCAACTACAAGGTAGCCAACTGAATAATTTCACATTAATCAAACACCATAGTGAATAAGCCTATTGTTAAATTGACAGCTACAATAATTGGCAATATTTTGCTGTGAAATATAAGAAATTCCTTGTAATATTGCTGCAATGTTATATAATTTAGTAATTTCCCATATTTCCAGCCTTAACTTTGTACACCTAGTTCAAGTTCAAGAAAACATCACGATAAGATTATTAGTCTATTGTCAAGTGGACAAAGTATATAAAGACCTGCTTGTTAGCATTCAGGAATAGATTCACACGATAAGAAAACAAAAAGGCTTCCAATTTAGTTACTTGTTGCTTCAGCATGGAATATTTACAAAGGTTCACGATAAGACTTTTTTACTGTATATTAAAGTCAAACTTGCAGCTTCAAGGAGGACAGAAAATGGCAAAGAAACTTTAAAAAGCGAGTGTTAAGATTAAAAAAAAAATAAGTAGGAAAAACCCAGTGGGATCTGTGACTTTCATCCTCTAGGATAATTTTCTGGCTGAGGTTGGCTGGCTTTTAGCTGTGCATTTGTCTGGTGCCGTCCCCGTTTTGTTTAACAGCAAGCTAGAAAGTTGCAAAGCCACCACCAGAAGTGAGAATTCATGAAGTGCTCAATTAATAGCAGGCAGGAAGGGAAAACTGGCCCGAGCTGTGTTTCGCTTTGAAAACCTTGGGGGAAATAAGACAGGAAAGGAGCGAGTGGAAAGGCGAGGAGAGACAAAGACGGGGAAGGTGTAAGCGGGGGGAAAATGAGGGTTGTGGCAGAGGGAAGGAGACCGATAAGGAGAACAGAACCAGATGGTGAAACAAGAGGAGCAGAGCGAGAAGACGAGAAGAAAGAAAAACACTGAGGAAGAAAGAAAATAGTCATCAAGAGAAGGGAGGAAGAGAAGGTAAGGTGAGAGTTGGGGAAGGGAGAGCAGATTTGGAAGAGTATGAAACAATATTCTTCTTTTAAGAATTCAAAGGCGAGGGGAAACAAATATCATACTGAAAGAAACGTTTCCTTCCCACTCCCCAGGCTTTTGGAGATGTGGAGGCTGGGAAGACAGGCAGAAAGGATTCACTTTTAGGTTTCTGTTTATTTCAAGGTGGAAAATGGTTCTGTAAAATGAATGTGAAAACTGTATTTCATGAGGCTGTTCCCATGGGCATCGGGTGCTTATTAAGGATGGGGCACATGGCAGTAGTAGCAGTTCTGAGAGCCCCAGATATTTCTTGGTGATGCCTTTGCTGTAAGCACGTTGGTGAAAGCCAAAACCACGCGGGTGAAGTTGACTGATGGCAGATAACTTTAAAGAAATGAAAAGATAAGAGGGTGAGGAAGAGAAATCAAATGTTGGCATAGCTTTTACCGAGCGGCTGTTTTTGCAGAACCAGATCTGGCACCCACCTCGGTGGCTCCAAAACTTTGGGGTCTGGCCTCCAGGGTTTGGAGAAGGGAGAGAGTGTTGAGCTTGGGCCAGTGACTGCCTGGAATATCATTATTCCAGCTGAATTATTGAATTGTTTCTATTTCAGTTGCCAGAGAGGCAGTTTTGGCCACTGGGCAGTTCTAGTAGGGGTGGCTCTTGAGACTCTTTGCTGATTTAATTAAAAGGCAGAAGAAGCTCTTTGTAAAAAAATTACCTCTTAAGTTTATGTTGAAATTTGTCTGCTTTGTTTTGAATTAAGCTGTAGGGGAAAAAAGTGCTGCTTTAGGAGCAATGACAACACGTTTTTCCCCGTTGTCCCTTGTTTATTAATCTGATAATGGTAATTCTCTGCTAGTGATTGGGGATGCCTGTTAATATATCATAATCCCAGTTTATTGATTCCCTGTTTTATTTCCCTTTGTACAGCCAGGATCTTCAGTAGCAAACCCACAGTAAAAAACCCATATGCTAAGATTGTACTTCAGTTGTCTCTTGGTACAGAAAAGAACCATCATGGGAAATGTCAGAGGGTACTAAAGTCAGCTAATATGTGCAGAATGTGCTCAGATTTTGTTTTAAGCATGAGCTATGACTTTGATTTACTCACTGAACTCGAGAAATACATCTCTGGGCACTCGTTGCCGGGAAGTCTCTTTCCTTTAGCGAGCTCTGTATCTATAACTGACCGTAATACCCGGGTCAGGGGTCTTGAAAGATCTCTCAAAGTGTTATAGTTCACCTTCTATCGAGGAAAACTTACAGCAGGGGTGGGAAAGGAAATGTCCAGTGGCAGGCTTACAGCAGAGTTGAGGACAACAGCTAAGGCCACATTTTTGCTAATGCATTAGGATGGCCAACCCCAGAGCTTGGAATAAAGGAAACGACAAAACTGCAAATATCCTTGACAAGACATCTCTCTCAACACATTAAGAGGCTGTCCAAACTGCGAACCAAATCCTCAGCAGTTCCTCTCCTTCTGTCACGGAGTCTGTGCTTTGGTGGTTGAAGTTGCAGGGCTCTGCTGAAATGTTGCACGTTAGATGGTAGGGGAACAACAGCTCGTGGACAAGGAGCTGAACGTACTTTGTGTCTCACCTGCTCCTTTTTATGCCAGCCACTGAGGGCACTGCAAAATGCCCCAGTGCACCCTGGCTAACGCACCAGTTAGGTCTGGACGGGGTGTTTGCCATAGGCACCCACATCCATCGTGTGTTGTCAGCTGTATCTGTTAAAGACATTTCAAATCTGATGTTTTCTCCTCTGTTAAATAGACCAAACCACCACTAACTCCCCCCAAAAACCCCAAACCAAACCCCACGGCCGAAAGCGAAAGGCAAGGGAGGATATTGTGCACATTTCAGGCACGATAAACATAGAAGAAAAACACTGCAAAGGATAGTTGTTGAATACATTTGAATAACAAATACATTTGAGGAAATCCCAGCCTGCTTGGGGACAGGGAAAAGAAAAATAAATTCATCGCATTATTCATTGGAAATTATTTGTTCAGCTCTGCTCCTTAATGTGTCAGCGAAAGATGATTTCTAAGAGTGAAGATTTTCTTTTCTTGCTCAAAATGACTCAAAGAAATGAATATTCCAGCCACCAAGTGAGGTTAATATATGAGCTTCATAGCCATTTACTCAACACTGCTGTTCCCTGCAGAGTAATGGCACTGAGATGCATTCTGGGATTGCCAGGGGTGAAACTGTGGTAGATGTTCTTGAATAATTTAGCAATGTATGAAAGCTTATTTCATCATCATCAACACAGTAATACCTTGCACCAATGGAGTGCTTTACAGCCCTGGTCTCCAAAGCTCTGCCAGTGTTCTCATTCCCATTTTTCAGTTGGGAAAACTTGAGAATAGAGAGACAAAAATAATTTTCTGAAGGGGGTGAAGGCGGTGGCAGACCCCAGATAAAGGTTTGGGTCCCCAGGAAGAGACATCTGTAACTTATGGGTCATTTATGGTCACTTATGGGTGACGATGCTGCAGTTCTATTTATGCTTAGTGAAAGAAGAGATGGTGATCTAAAGCAAAGTATTTTTCTATTCTCTTCCCTTTGTGGTAAGGAACTAAATTTCCAGAGCAAGTTTAAATATATTCTGGTATCCTAAAGTGGCAGAGCACGTTCCCACCCCATTCTTGTGATGACAGGAGGCCGAGCTCATGCTACAGAGCCATCATTACCATTAGTCTCAAGGAGCAGAGAAACTCTCGTGCCTTTCATCGGGCTGTTTACACACCCATGTAGTTGGTAACTTTTTTTTTTCTTTGTGTTTAAAGAGGCTAACAGCTCATCAATCTTAGTCTTCCCTGAATGTAGATTGGTCTTTAATGAGATCAATGAATAGTGCTGCTCCTTCCCTGGCCAAAATTGTAAATGTGCTGTTGCATTTCCTTTTTACCCTGTAGCGCAGGGATTTCGGCGCGTTACTGCTAATGTGTTTTGCATTCTATTGCTCTCCTACAAAATTTATGGCCAGAGAGAGACCTCGGGAATGGTACAGGCAGCTCCGGAGCTAGATTGTATTCTCTGTACTATGCTCAAGTTTTTTTTCAAAAAAATATATGGGCTTGAATTAGCTGAAGAGAGGGAAATGCAGAGTAAAGAGGAAGCTGCCAAGGGAAGAGGATTTTGGATTACTTGCATAAAGACAAAACTCTGGTTTCTGAGGTGTATCAGAGGTGGAAATAATAAATTGGCTTAAAACAGCTTAAGAAAAGTGATTTTTAACAGCGAGATGCAATGGAATTGCCTTTGGTTAGCCCGGATAAAAGGTGGGAGGAGAGAGTAGGCTGTAGGGCAGGGGAATTAGTGGTAGAACACCGTATGTTGTTAATTAAAACTCTGGAGCAGCCTGAGCCGAGGTGTGCTCTTCCAGCCCTGTCCCTTCTCTTGGCTGTCCTTGTTAGCACTGTGTTCGGTCCTGTTCCTGCTGTGCATTAACCTCTGTAACTAACAGCCTACGTACTCTAGGTTTTGTTTCTGTAACGTGGCTCCGATGGTGAGAGCTGTCCGTGCACCCTGGAGGTCTGACCTCCCTGAACAGAGATACAGGTTGATGTTGAGGAAGGTATGTCTCTGGGAATTTGTGAAGTGGGGAGTTCTGTGTTTCATTTTCTTCTTTGGAGCTTTCATCTGTGACCTTTATCCTGCAGGAGCTCTCAAGGAAGCTGTGTCTCTCCTGTAGACCTAGGAGGTCTCGCTGTGCTAGGGAAAGGAGTTGTTATTGGGCATCCTTTACAGATCGCTTTTTGGTGCAAGATGATCCAAAGCCAGACAAAAAACATAGTCCAGAGCCCTGTGCTGACTGTGTTATATTGGGAAATCAGTGCAGAGATTTGAGGCAAGCTTGACAGGCTTCCCTTGGCCCATTTGGGCCAAGTTGTGTGCTGAACCAGAGTTCCTACTGACCAACAGCTTCTTCCTTTGGGTGTGTACAACAGGGCTGATGATCAGAAAATGCAGGGATTTAATTGAAACAATAGAGTTGGACTTCTCAGAGGCAATCTAAAAAGTCTGAAGCAAGTTGTGGATAAGAGCCTGAAAACACCGAAGGAAGCAGAAGCTGTGTGTGGCAAAAAAAATCATAGAAAGATGAGAGATGTCCAACAGATGAGCAACAGGAATTGCACGTGTCAAAGACTAGTCGGAGACCTCGCACGCAGATGTATAGGTCACTGCTGCTTGTGTCACCGTGGGATGTTCTCCTGAGCTTGCCCTTGGGGTGAGCAGTTGATCACCCTGTAGCTCTGGTATTTTCCAGCTCCGCGCCGTTTCTAAACATCATTAGCCTCGCTGTTATTGTACTATTCCCAGTGACACTGCCTGTAAAATAGTACCCGACAGGTGGTAGGAAAACTAGATAGGCTATTTGATTAACTCAGTGAAATGATTTCTGGAGCTCCTGCCTCCCAGATGAAATGCAGCGTGGCTATTCAGGGACCCTGCAAATATACGGGTGGCGAGCACGATATTGCCAGCCCCGGCCAAGCTCTGGAGTCTGTCGTGTCCATTAAATCCGGAAGATGGGGAGGACCTTCTTTCTTTGGAAGGCAGGCAAATACCCAATTGCATAAAAATTATCTTGGGAAATTCGAGAGAGTGTATGTGTTATAGAATCATAGAATTGCATTATCTCATCTGCCAGAAAAAAAAGTGATATCGCTCCGAAAAGGACAAAACAGCAGAGGAAAAATTACTCTGCACATCCCAAAGCCTGGACTGATTACAGCTACACGCAGCCACAAAAATTGAAGAGCCTGTTAAAAATCCTTCAACTGTGCTTGATGGTGCCAAGCCTCTATAAAACCAGCAGAGATGATTTTCTGAGAAATCCCTTAGTAAGGGGCTCCCTCAGTAGCAAAGAGCAGGCTGGTATCCGTTCATTTCCTGGCTTCGGCAAAGAGCGAGTGGCTTGGATGTAAAGGACAAAGTACAGAGCCAGGGCATAAAAAGAGAATTGTAGAATCATAGAATGGGTTGGGTTGGAAGGGACTTTTAAAGGTCATCTCCTCCAACCCCCCTATAGTGAGCAGGGACATCTTTGACTAGAGCAGCTTTTGCATCCTCCTACTTACTAAAAGTGGGACAGTGGCACATGGAGATTCCAGGGGGAAGACCCCATTTGTGGGAGTTTTGACTTCTTCCCTTACACCAGGACTAAAGGTGACCTAAAAGCTCAGTATTTTCTCTGCTTGATGCAAGCTCACTAGGTCAGTCAAGTTGTGCTCCAGACCAAGTAATTTCATGAGTCAGGTAGAATAATGTTGATGGTGGTAGGAGAGAGGAGGCAGCTAAAAATGTGAACGCCTTTTTGGGGGAGTTGGCCCAAATTCTGTTCTCTTTTACAGTGATATAAATGTGGAGCAACTCCCTGAGATCAGTGGTTTCCTCAGAGTTCATGTTGTATCTTAACTACTTGTATCATTTAGCCTTTATCCTCTGAATAATATGGTTTTCCATGTGCTTTTTCCACGTTAAGCATCTACGTTTTATTTCATGCTCTTAGGGGAAGAGCCCATTCTCTCTGCTGCTTTACCCGGGATTTAAGTGCACATCCTCCCTTTAATTCTGCTCACTTCTTTCTAACAGTCTGTCTTTCCATCCTTAAGTATCACTGAGTTGCCAGATAAAACAGTTATTGTTCCTATTATAAGAAGATTGTAATGGATTTATATAAAACTCAGACAGTGCCATTGTTCTTGAAGTCCATTTCATCGTAATGAAGTTCCACTCTTAATATTCCATGATCTTCAATGTCCTTTACAAGTAACTTTTTATAAATTAATCTATAATAATCTAATTCAAGTCAGTTAAAGTGGATAACTATAGTCCAATTACAATATTGGGAAGAGATTTTACATAATGGGGGCTTTTATATAGATGGTTAACGCTAATACTGTAGTTTACAACATACTGTATGAATCACTAATTAAATGCCTAAGTAGCAATAATGGAAGTGGAACTATCAATACAGAGAAGATATCAGTGATGTAAGGCATTAATAAAACTTTATGGTACCATTTAATCTTTTTTTATAGGTACTCCATTATGTCAGTGAAAAGAAAAGGCAGCAAAACAAAGTGAGAAAGAGAGGAACTTAGAGACCAGAAAATGGGAACTGAAATGCACTTTCCTTTCTATCTTCTCCCCAAAATGGTCCAGATGGAACAGTAATGAGAGAACTGCCCAGGAGAAATAAATTTCTCACATTTCTAAAAATAAGGCCGTTCATTGCAGCTGAAATGCTACTTAACCTATATCCTATGACATAAATGAAGGGCAGCACATAATAGTATCTTCAAAAGTAGAATGCAGGTTTCAGAACGCACTGACCAAAAAAGAACAGCTAAGCTGTTGTTTTCTTGCTATTGGCCAGCAGAGATGACTAGCAGGGTAAATATATAAACATTTATATTGGAAGGAAAAACTATTAACAAAGGTATTTTATTTTGAAGCCAAAGCACAAGTTTGGCTCTTGGTGCTGCCCAAGGAGCGTTCGAGGCGGCCGGGCTGCTCTCCTGACAGGACATCTCCTCTGTGTTCCTTGGACGGGGTCCAGTGTCCCCTGCAGGAAAGCAAGCTGCCCATTTGCATATCAAAGCACAGGAATAAGCCAACCCCAGTAGACCTCTAAAGGGAAGTGAGAGTATATGGGAATTTTTAGTTTTTACAACTCTCAATTAAAAAAAAAAAAGGAAAAAACCCCCAACCACCTCCATTCCTTTCATGCAACAGTCGCTTCAAATGCTTTTGCAACACGTTTGAGGAGAAACCAAGTGTTTAACCCTTCAAATCCCCTCGCTAGGGTGTTTCAGCCCTGGTTGTTTTGACAAATAAAGGGGGGAGATTTTCTTTTCCTGAAAAACCATGCTGGATAGCAGCTCCACACAGAACTTGGAAAATGATTGTGCTGAGACCTCCTCCCCACCTTGAAACGCATTAGAAGTGTGCAGTAGGCAGGTTAGTGTTTGATGCTCGCTGTTGTTGAGGTGACATGTTTATTTAACATGAGATTTCTAGCCTTGTGCCTTCCTGTGCCTCACTGGAATTTGTATTTGACATCACCTGCATGGAATATTGCTGCTGAGTTTTGGCTCTGAACTCCACCTTTCCTGGGTGTCCATTGCTGGGCAAAGTGGAGCTGACAACCCGCCTCACAGCTTCTAATAAAAATAAATCTTTCTGTATTATTTTAAAACTATGACTTCAATATGAGTAGATGAAGAGGCTATGAAAATTCTTTGCCAATATCAGTGAAGATTAGATCCGAGAAATAACGTCTCTCTGTGATAAGAAATTCATTACTCCCCTTGCCCATCAACTGCGGCTGTTGGCAACCCTCTGCCTCGAGTACACTGAGCCGAGGACATCAATAATCCTGCAAATTTGCAAGTGAAACCCAACCTTTGTGCAGACTCCCTCCCCCCCTCTTCCTCCCATGTATTGCTTCATTTCACAGCCACCACCTCTGCTCTCTTCGAATACTTTGGAAGGACTGCTGGAGTTTAACTTAACCATTACATTTCTGGCGTTTGAAGGGAGCCCTTTTTCTCCTGGATGGGGTTTTGATGTATTTTGTTGAATGACAAATTGAACAAATACTGCTTTGTACTGCCAAACAAATCCTAGGCATGTTGTTAGTAATGCGAGCAAACCCTAAACAGGAATTAAAAGGAAGCTACAAAAGGATGTGGGGTTCCCCTTATGGGAAAACTTTGCCCTACGTATCGTGGTTATCCCTTAAACTGAGCTCACCTACAGTCACTTGCTTTTCTTCTGATGCTATTTGGGCTGCTCAGCAGTAATTCTAGAGCAATCATTATCCACTGGCTGCCACTAACAATTAACCATAGAATAAACTTCTTATCAGAGAAATAAATAATCAAATACTGTGGAGTGACCAGAGGTTTTTCCAGGCTTACACAGGACTCTGACTGTCCTTCCTGTTCTGGAGTTTGGTGAAAAAAGTTCTGGCACGCTGCTTAACATCCTTTAGCCTTTCCCAGTTTTTCCATAGCTCTTATTTTTTTTTCCTCAGGTATTTTGGTAGAAGGTAAAGAAAAGAAGGAGAAAAGATCAATGAAGGTTTACTGCTGGTTTAATAGTTTTAGCTGTACAGTTCTCTCTCTCCTGATGTTCTCGTCCCTCGTGGCAGCTGAGCATGGATTGTGTAATGTGCCATAAACCTGGGACCCCATCGTAGCCTTGTTTCAGCAACCTAGAAGTGGCATTAATGGGCAATAAAAATCAAAAGAAAAATCAATGAGAGGCACAGTGGCTCAGCCGTGTCAGCAAGAACGGCTGGAGATCCTGAGCTGAGCGTAGGGACCGCAGCGGGACCTGGCCCTGCTTTCCTCTGTGCAAATTTGTGTAAATAAAATCCTGACTCCACTGGGGTGAGATGATGGGCTTGTGCCGAAGTGAGCTGAGGCTGTGACCTAACTTTTACCTACAATTTTCCCATTAATTCCTTCTTTTCTATTTTTTTGGTGTTGTGTGGGAACTGTCCTTCTCCTTCCTGCCTCAGAAGTCTGCAGGATGTACACAGGGTGGAAGTTTCTGCAGGAGCTGGGTTCAGCTGAGGCAGAAACCTTTTGCTTTATTTTAGAGGATGCTTGGATATACACTGAGACTTTCAGTGCTGCTTGTTACGCTGCATCCCTGTTTCCTTCGAAGGCACCTACACATTCAGTGCCACCTCCATTTGGTTTATTGTGTGGTAAGACATTGTGGTTTTGCCATTTTATTTATGGGCTCAATACTCAAGTTTTTCACAAGCAATTTTTCCCCTGTGTGCCCTTAGAAATATGTTAGAAGAATCATGTTTAGGAGTTAGCACGTTAATAAGGAGATTAACATCCCTCTGATGGGCAAAAATCTAGTTTTAGCACCCTGTGAAGGCACTTGGTCCAAAATAAGCCATGTACCAAAGAGTTTAACAAGTTGTGGATGACTGGAACACCATAATGCTTCGTGCACTGTCAAGATCAATGCTCCCTCCTGTTCTGAAATTAAAATAGCCTCTTAAATGTGCATTGCTGAGTCTCCCTGCCTCTCTTAATAGACTTTTTCAGCCTGGTTTCTCTCCCCAGAGGGGTCTCGTACCCTTGGGAGCTTCATTTGGCTTAACCAGACCTGGGGAGGTGCCTCTGTGGTCAAAAGGACTCCTTGACTTCAGCCTTTAGGTTGAAGTAGGAGCCTTCTGGATTCTGGGCGATCCCTTTGCACAAGTAGGAATGAATGAAGCTTGGCTAATGCTGTTTTGATTATTTATTTTAAATATATATAATTCATCAAGAAGCAAACCTGGCACAGGCTCTTAATGTGATGACAAAACTCAGCTCTCTGTGCTGGTCCCTTCCTTGGCAGCCTGTGATATCTCTGTTGGCTGGTAGAGCTGGTGCTGTCCTAGAAGGGTTGCTTTAAAACTTCTCACATCGCTCGCACGTGGCCGTGCGTGCAGAAAACCCCACTCTGGGAGCACTTTAGGCCCTTTCCTAAAGGAAACCTGTTGCAAGTTCAAGACCAGGATTGACAGGGTAAGGGGAACAGCTGTGATGTTCCTCTAAAGCTAAATGTTGCCGGTTTTGCATAATCTGCAGAAATATGTTGTCAGGACGAGAGCTCCAGCTGGCTCTGTGCCACCTCTGCAGCGTGTGTATCATCTGGAGAGCGGGGGGTTTCTCTCTGACACGGAGATGTCACCCTAATGTGTGTGTGTGGGGAGGGAGCTGTACGTATCCGTGTACATTTTAGCAGCTTGCGATGCTTCTCGCGCGCTGGCGGCTAAGAGAGGAACAAAGGGAGGTGCTGTTTCCAGTCCGGTGCTGCCACGGGGTTGGATGGAGCCACGGTGGGAGCAGAGTGGCTGCGTGAGCATATGTGTGCCACGATCATCTTAATACCCCTGGTAAATCCTCCTGTCTGCTGCAAGCTCTGGTTTGGATGTTAGGCTTGTTGGGCTTCTGGGTTTTGTTGGGTTTTTTAAGCTTATAAAACACTTTGGGGCTGCGAGAAACACAGAAGGCAACAAGAGCAGAGTTAACCCTCTGCGATGGCTTGGGTAAGGGAGGTTGTCTTGGGAGAGTGGGGCAACAGCCTGGCAGCTGAGGGTCGGGTCTGCTGCTGCTGTTCCTCCAGATTTGCATTTCTAGCAGCACAGTGGTGTTGGATTCAGTGGGGATTTATGGCAAGCGGGTGAGGAGGAGATGACAACAAGTTTGAGTGATTGGTAGGTGGGATGTTGTTCGTGGGCTTAGACCTGGGGGTCAAGAACCATTGTTTACACCTGAACTCTTATTTTAAGCATACTGCTGCTATGACTTGTGGAGGCTGACAGAGGGTTTGATAGGAGTTTGCCAGGGTTATGTTTACTGGTGTCCATACAGAAGGTTCTGTGATGTTATAAAATGCTCTGAGAAAATAAAATTCTAATGGAGGCTGCAGGAAAGCAAGCAGGTGATTTGGTGTGGTTGTGTGTTCCTGAAATCTTCTGGCTTTGGTGGAATGTATAAGGAATCAAAAACCCAAACCCCCACTTTGGAAACACGTGCCAACATTTTTGTAACAGTCCTTTGAAGGTAGCACGTGGTTATTATTTTGGGTTAGCATAAAAAGAAAGCTGATGCCCATATCTGCATCTTTTTTACATCTTGGACTAAAATGCTATTGGCTTCAAAAGATGACAGGCATAGATAAAATCTGAGGAGGAGAGAGTTGGTACCTTGCTTCAGCCAGGGGGTAAAAGAGGAAGGTTGGACTTTTGTGGTGAGATTCACAGAGAATAGTGAATATAAATCCTGGGGGAATGATTCAGAAGTGGTTAAGCTCCATAGAAATATTGGGCTAGATTTCTTTTTTTAACCTGTGGTGAAGCTCTGTTAATAAACAAAACTCCTGAAATGGGATAAGTTTGGGTGGTGGGTAGAAGCTGTGATTTCCCTTTTTTCCGTGTGTGTGTGTTCAACTGCTCGGTCTATGGCTCGAAAACGAGGAGGAGGAGGACAGGTGTTAAAGGCTGTTTCCCAACATGTGGTAGGAAAATGCCTTACCCCTCCTCTGTGGGCTCCTCAGGGAGGTGTCCCCAGCACGAGAGCTTCCCAATCCACTTGGGGGATGTGTCCCAGCAGATAACTCTGGGCTTCTCTTCCCTGTGCACACGCCTGCAAGGGCAGTGCTCCTGAGGCTGGAGGGGCTGCTCTGACTTAAAAAGTGTTCAGTGCTAAAATATCATATAAATACCAAAGGTGGGTTCCACGTTAGCTTATCTAAAATAATAGCAGGTCTCTTCTTTATCATCCTTTCTACCCAGAATGTGCACATAATCTCCCAGAGCCCAGTGAGGAGGCTGCTTGGAGATTTGTTGTCCTGGGTTGTGAGCAGACCAATGGCCAAATCTCCCCCAAATCTGTGCATTTCTCTTGGGGTGATTCATGATGTCTACTTTGTTTGCTACCAAATAATACACTTAACCTCATGGAAACCTGCGTGGTGTGGTGGGTTTTTGTTAGTTTGGGTTGTGTGGTGTTTTGTTGTTTCTTTTCCATCTGACTGATTTCCCTCCTTTGGGCTGTTTATCCTTTAAGTGTGGAGGAAAGGGATGAGGGAAATATTTACCCTGCTGTTACAGAATGGGCCATAAGCAGCAAAAAGTAAACTCGTTATCCTCTCTTGGCAAGTACTTTGAGTACATCTCCTAATAAATCACCCATATGAACTGAAGGTGTGAATAACACCTGCTTATGTACTACAGGATAATAAGAAAGTGTTTCTGCCAGAAGAATTGGGCTTTTTGTGGTGCAGGAAGTAGGGTTTGCAGGGTGATGCTTTAACAAGGTGCATTTTTTTTCTGTCCAGGCATTTAAGCTTGCAATTATATTATTAAACAATTATATATTCTTCATATCTTATTGTAATATCATTGTTAATATTGTAATTAACTCGCCACTATTACATTATTACACCTGGTGTAACAATGCACCAATGACTGATTTATAGACTAGTTCTAAATCCATGCCAATGCCATGATATGGAAAATAATTTAGAGATCTGACTTTAGCTTTTTGCCAACATTTTAAGCTCAGGTATCTCACGTTGGAAACAGTAAGATTGAGGTTTTTTTCTTTCAATGAGAAATTTAATTACATGCCTATGCTGAGCAATTTCTGTTAAGATTAGCAATTTCTGTTCTGCCTGCTCCACACTCTCTGAATGTGAAGATGATGATTCTCATTTGCAAATAATTTCAGCATTTCTTCCTCTCTGCAAGGCTGAGAAGGATGGATCAAAACAAAACGTGCTCTCAAACAGATGCACGCAAAACAATCGGCTCGTAAACAGAATGACTCAGAGAATGCAGCTCTTCAAAAATTCCCTGTTATATGAACTCCTTGCTAAATGTTTATTAGAAGCTGATAATGGAATGGTTTTAAATGTGAAATCTAACTATCTCAGAACACCTGTAGAATACTCCCCAAGGCTTTAGGATAATGATGCAAAACAAAAGGTTTAAAAAATGTCCTTTGCCACCTTCAAGTAAAATAGCATTTTTTTCCTTTAATCAATTCATCTGCTCACCAGCTAAATTGCCCACAAAGTCGTTATTAAATTAAATAATGAAGGATTGAAATGTTAGAGGAAGAAAAGGCCACATCCACTATTGTTCCTCCCGATGTAGCGAGCTTGGTGAAGTAACTTCAGCTTTTTCATTTATTTAATATATCTCAGATTGGTATCTGCTTGAGTCATAACAGCTTCCCCCTGCCAACAGGCAAGCTCTGCAGAATTTACTACAGTAAAATGCAGGCATGCTTCACGTAGCCTTAATTTGTTTTGAGATCCCATCTTTTATCTATGGAAACCTGCTCTCTCAGCAGGATGAACTTCTCAGCGAGAAAGTAAATTGGTTGTAACGTGGCGTGGGTCCCAGCATGCAATGCTTATTACAGCTCTCCCTTCTGATGCCTCGCAGGAACGGGGGGAAGAAAGAGTTAAATCAGCCTTTAGCATCTCGCATAATTATTCCTGGCCAATTGTCTCCAACTGGAAACTCACAATTTGTTACCACTTAGTTGGTTTCGGTGAATGAAGAGGATTCATTGCTTTTTGCAGGCGTTTGGATCTTTTGTTCACAGTTTGGAGAAAATTGCAATCTCTTTTCTTGCTACTGTTCCAGCTTTAGCCATGCTTGGTTAAGTCACTGCTCAGGTTGCTCTGGATTCACTTGTGCTAATCTGGTAGCGTGCAGGGATTTTTTTTTATTATTTTTTCTCTTTACTGATTTTTCTCATGCATTTTATTTCCCAGAGTATTTCTTTTTATAATCATCATATTGCTAGTGACTCTACTTTCTAAAAGTTCCCTGACTTTATGGGGCAGACATTTATCTGAATCATATCTTAGTGTTTTCTGAGCTCTGCAAGAGAGTAAATAAATAGAAAATAAACAACCAGTGTAGGCAGAGGGTAATAAAAATGAACATACATGAACCAGAAGCTGTCTGCTTGTTTATAGGTCAGTTAAATTTTGTGAGTGGTATCCTATGGCATAAGCACAGCTTGTGTCTTCATGGAAAAGGTCCCAGAAAATTTAGGAACTGAAGGGTTATTTATTTTTTTTACTGAAAAGTGAATGAGTTGTAGTATGCTCATTCTGATTAACCAACTGTGACAGATGGTAATTCCTCTCCTTTTAAATGTGGCTTAGAGAAATGAAATTCAAGGTGATTTAAGACATCTTTAAGAACTGTTGAAGTCAACTTAAAGGAAAAATAAACAAAAAGCAAAGCGGAACTCCTTGAAGTTTGCTTTGTTTGCTCTCAGAGACACCTCTGAAGATGGGGAGCCGGCTTCGTTCCCAGGCAGTCACAAGAACCTTTCCACTCAGGTACAGTTTCTGGGGTCCTTTTTAATGTGCTGTAGTCTCAGCCCAGGAAATTTGTCTAGTCATACAACCCTCTTTCAACCTAAGGACTATTAATTTATTATCTCAGGAAATGACACTCCTCAAGATGAATGTTTTGGGACCCGGGGAGTGAGTTATTACATGTTTCTGGGAGATTGGTGAGCTGAGTTCTGCAAAACTTGTGCCATTTGAAAGCCCATTTGTGGGGCTGGGATCAATACAGGAGGGCTGAGACCTTCCCATTTGAATTCTCAAAGCATTGATTTGTATTTGAAATTTAAAGGGATCTCCATTTAACAAGGCAAACCCAGCTGTGTTCATCTGGTTTCATACTAACAGTCTATGAATAGCCACAGATTCTTCTCCATCAGATTGTATCATCGTGAAGTATAAATAGACTGTCTCAAAGCTGGACTCAACATCACTCTAAAGATACCTGCATCTTACTGTACAGCCCTATTAGACTGCTTAAAACAGAGTATGAAAGCTCAGACTGAGTAGTTCTTTTCATGATAGGTATACACCTGCATGATTCACACGTGAAATCAAACCCTAAACCTTTTGGGTATTTTTTTCTAATCATGATTCTAGAAATAGCACACAGAGACAACTAACAGGCTTTATCACTCTGGATTTTAAAATCATGAGAAAGCAGCTTGTAAGAGGTGTGGGAGTTGGTAGGACAGCACTTTGCTGGCTGTTCCTAACAGATCAACTACCAGCCTAGGACTGGACCTGGGCTTGAGTAGTGCTTGTGGCAAGACTCAGCCTGAATGTCAAGTCTTCTACGAGGGGATGCATCCCAGTAGGAGCAGAGTGCAGAGCAGTGCATCTCTGTGCTGAGGCAGGAGGAGTCTGAATTCTTGCCTCTACTCCTATCCCAGTCCTTCAGTTGATACACAGAAGAAGAAGAAAGGGAATTATCTGCAATACTGTGGCGTTCACAGTTTTAAAGGTTTCCCAGCTTTCCAGGGTGGCTCTCTTCAGCTATTACTCTTCCTGTAGCCGAGCTATTCTGGTACAAACATAACTGTCTTTCTTTATAAAACACTGTGTTTCAGCTATTTTGTGTAATCCTGGTGGTTTCAGGATGATCTCCTGAAATTGCTTTTGTCAGCTGTGGAGTAGCTGAGTTGGAAATACTTATCTATGCATATACCTTTATATTTTGCTTTACACATGTGCACAAGCACATATATATTTATACCAGATATTGTTTTCCCTTACATTCTTTTCCAATTCTTGCACTGATTCTATCAATTGCTAAAAAGTGATGCACTGAGCAGAATTATCCGTGGCATGGGTTTTAAGGCTGATTTTTAGCTTCCTTGCTAGCAGTGGAGTTGGAAACACACGTTGTTTTGCTCGGACACAGATGATGTGTCCCTTTTGCCTTCTCTGACTGGATGAGTTTAGTTAGCTGGAGAGGTTTCTAGCACGTGTGTTCACAGGTATTAATTGAAAACATCAATTTTCTATAGGTTTTTCTCCAGTATGCACATATGCAGCTGGTGGTTTAAACAATCCAGTTACTAAAGGCAGCCTTCTGGGAAAGGAGTTCTCTTTGTTTTCTGATAGTAACTTTTTTTCCTGTCACTCATGCACATTCAGTCTTTCAGAGTAATCCCAAAATGCCTTTATTTTGGATGGACTTGCCTATGGTGCCCTGGGTCGAGACTTGAGAGCTGTGACCCTTCTGATTCTGCATTTACAGCAAAGGGTTTAAGAGCTTGAAGAAACTGAAGTGACTTGATTTAAAATGTGAAGAAATATTCCCAGGTTGTTGGCTGGTGTTATTTAAGGCTGCTGTTCATTAGCAGTAATGTTTTGTGGTTTGGATAGTCCCTGGTACCCAGGATTCTTGGAGTCCCTGTCAGATACTGATTCAATATCATTTTTGTCTCAGGGTAAAAGATGAAAATTATTGTACTTAATTTTGAAAGGGGCAAGTAGAGGCACAGCAGGTGTAGGTGTTGTGTCCAGTGCTGTGTAAAACTGAAGTGGGATGTACACAGCTGGCTGGAAAAAAAGTGCTGGACCACTGATGCAGCCTCTCCCTGCTGTAGCCATCCCAGTGGCTCTACAGCATCACCTGCTCTGCAGGTTCTGATGGAGATGAGACACGTACCCACCAGCACACCATCCTCACCCAGTGCTCTGGGTGTTGGCATCCCTCATCCTCTTCTACCATTCTTCCACCTGTCTGCAAGGGCTACCCTACAGCAAGGAGCCCAGTCCTGGAGTCAGGAGCATCCTCCCTTTGTCCAGCCATGGGCAATCAGTGTGGCTCTGTCAGCTTGAAGCAGCACGCTCTGCTCCACTGCGTGGTTCAGGGTGGCATCCCGTAACCTAGTAACAGCAAAGCTGGGTGCCTTTCATGCTTTTTAATGCTTGCAGAGTGATTTATTAATATGTATTTTATATATTCTACCATCTCGTGTGCGTCACGGAAGAGTATTACAGCTGTTATCAGGCAAATCAAGCAGCCAGCACTGAGCACATTTAAAATAGCCCAGCACAATGTAATGGTTGCATTAATGGGAAGCGATAGCATTTGTCGTCGGAGATTTAAATATATGATGATTTCCATGAAATCGCTGTATTCTGCAGCTCCAGGTTCTTAGGAAGAAAATTCCAGACGTAACATTTGGTCATTCTTCTTCTATCATGTGCTCTCATTACTTGGGGAGGATTAGGGAGCTGGTGATCATAGATCTGTCCTCACGCGTGGCAATTCAACGCGGGCGGGATTTACTCCGATTACCCTGCTGGAGAAAATACTCGAGCACAAAGTGGTCTGAAGTGAGAAGATTTTGTAACAAAGCCCAGCAATGCTAATCTGGCGAGGTGTTGTGAAGGGGTGATGTGTTCACTAATCAATATTTAGTAAGAGCTATGGAAATAGCCCTTCTTCATGAAGGGCATTTAGTGAGTGTATTTGAGTTTGATAATTGTTTGCTAGGTGTGTTGGATTATTTGTTTTCTCTTCTGCACTGAAATCAGTTTCAGGGGAGAGCAAAAAATGGCCAAACCTTAAATCTTGATGAATAGTTCTTCAACTTAAATCTACAGTCATCTCTCTGCACCACATTAGTTCTGAAAGGCTTATACAGTTCTTAAATCTTTTTATTTTCCCATTTTTTGCCCTCTTATTTGCTAGAGGGAGAAGATGTTCCAAGTCATGTTGCTTACCTTTTAGAGTGGCATCTATTGGTGGTGAGNCGAGCACGGCACATCAGAGAGCGGCGGTGTCTGTCTTGACTGGCATTAGCATTTGGAGCCCATTCGGAGCCACATGGCTTGGGGTGTAAACTAACAAGGCTCCGAGAAGGCNAGGGAGAAGATGTTCCAAGTCATGTTGCTTACCTTTTAGAGTGGCATCTATTGGTGGTGAGTGACTGAGGGAGCTGGCTGTATAACAAAGTTGAGCTTTATTTGTCTTCTACCTGCAAAGCAAGTGGCAAGTGCTACTGAGAGTCAGGAAAGTTCATTCTCTCTACCAAGGTTACTCTTCTTGATGAGCATTAAAAGATAGCTTTAAGCCATTCACAATTATGACCTTGACTAGGAAAATGTAAGTTAATAAGGCTTCAACAAATTATGGTCTTTTTGGTCGATTTGCCTAGTGAACTGTTAATTGTAAAACTGAAAGACATTATGTTCAGCTTTCTCTATCACATCTTTTGTGTTTTAACAGTGACACTTCATTGAGTGCAATTAACAAAGCCTAGGAGATTTATTAACACACTTCTTCATGGCCAATGATCCATTCCACTTAAGACATAACACTGTAAAATGCACATTATCTCCTTTTGGCACTTACAATAATGCTTCATGAACTAGGAAGGCATATGTTAAAGCAGATAAAATAGCATTATTAGCTGACAAATCTTACAATTTATTAGACAGTTAATTTATCAGCTTAAAAGACACTTAAAACAGCTGTGCATTTAATGTCTTTTTAATGTATCCAGTAAAACTTGCATAATTGCCTGTAGTGCAATTTATTTTTAGCTATGTTGCAAAATGTCTGCATTTACTGTTTACATCTTCTTTAATTTTTCCTGCAAGGCTCATCACATCTCGGCACAAGCCTTAACAATGAGGGCAGATAATCAGATAAAAAGGCTGCTGGTACAAATGGCTGCCCATGAATGAACTATTCAAAAGTACATGCTGAGCTGGACCAAAGAGTTCTTGCATTTTATCTCCACCCCAAGGGCAAGGCGGGGGGGGAGGTGGGTGGAAA
>VWZY01001942.1:129115-221565 GCA_013399075.1 Chloroceryle aenea
CCTGCGAGTAATGATTTCTGTGGGAACAAAGGGTGTTGCTTATTAAAATAAAAAGTCAAACATTGCCGTTTCCATTAATTAAATGTCAGATTAGCTTAATCTTTTTATAAATATTGGAGATAATCTATTTACAGAGAGCAATCAGATCTGCGGGTGCTGGTGTGTGGAGTAGAAGCTGAGAAGTGCAATTCTTGCTTTGTGGACATAGGGCAGGGGTGGGAGCTGAGATGGGTCAGAAGTGTCCTGAAACAAAGCAGGTGGGAAGGCTGAAAAAAAGTGAGGAGCACAGGGATGTGGGAAACTTTTCTGCAGTTTCCAGGTTCAGGAGCCTGAGTGTGTCCAATGGCCAGAGACTGAAAATGTGAAGAATCCATCAGCATGGGCTATGAAGCAAAGAAAAGTAAATAAAAGCAACAAACCAGGGTTTTTTTGGAAAGAGGTGACTGAGAAGTAGGATTTTCATCACACTGGGCAATCTTAATGATATGAGAATCAGAGAATCCAAAGCCAAATCCTTTTGTCATATCAGGATGCTCTTTGTTTTTCTTTCTAGATGTAATTATCCGTTCCAAAATGACTGAATTTCTTACAAGTTTACTGAAGTGTTGCATATCTGCAGTGGCAGCATTTTAATCCTAGTTAGCCTGTAAATTCCTATCCAAAACTTTTCCCATCAGTGACTTACAGTAGCTTGGCAATACAATCAATTGTCCCACTGAGTGGATGTGAGAAAAATAGGTGAATTATTGAAGTCAAGTACAACAGAGACATATGGATACCTATATTCAGTACAAGAAAATTTTCTGTATTGCATTTAATTAGACCTAAACATATAATAGTGCATTATTCATGCAGGGATAGTCATCTAATGAGAGCAGCTTCCCAGTTTGATTAGTGTGGCAGTGTTGACTATTTTATTGCTGTACAGTAAATTGTTGGAGAGTTGTCTTTGTCCCAGTTACGGATGAATTCTGATGATGGCAGGTTTCTGGTGAGGTGGAACCTAGTTGGCAGCTGATGATTCTGAAGTTACAGATCTTTTTAGGAGAGATTTTAAAGGCAACCACTGCAGAAGTAAGGTGGTCTTAGAGTTCTCCCTCCCCTCTGCTTTCTAGCAGGACATCATCATCCAGCTCACACTTTCCCAATCTGTCATTAAGAATTTAATTTCCATTTAAGAATAAAATCTTCTGCTGAGGAAAGTACCAAAAATATCTGTTCATTCTTAGGCTAGCACCAAAGTGGGGCAATGCTGTAGCTGAAGAATGCTTCAGATTTAAAGTGCTATTTTCTTATGAGGAGTAAAATCTAACCTTTGAAACCTTGCTGAGGCCTAATCCACCTTGTTACAGCTATAATTATTTTACAGGCTCGGGCAATTGTCTCATTCTGTGAGCATCTTAACAGTAAGCTCATCTGTAACCACAAACACTTGAGATTTTTTCTTGTTCAGCATTAAAAAGCTCTCAGAGGTGGAAAGAGGACGATTCATTGCAAAATGATGAGCTGAAAGCACAGTTCTGCTCATCTGGAATGTTTTCTGTTCTTATTAAACTGTAATTTTATATAAAAAAAAAGTTTAAAAATGTCAAAAGTAAGAATCTAACAGTGATTAATTTCTTGTCAAAACTTTGAGGGCCCTTCTCTCCAAACCCAGTGGTTCCGTAGGAAGATGGTTTATAAATGAATCTGGTTGTCGTGTCTAAGTCTCCACATCCTTTACTCAGGGTGTTTGACTTGAGATGTGACCTCCCTTCAATGGTTTATTTCCGTCTCATGAACTACAAACGTGCTTGGAAAAAGCACTGAAATTCAGATTTTCCAGTCCTGTGCAACCCCTGTCACTTGAGAGGGAAAAAAGCCAGCATAGTTTGTAGGAATCTCATCGTGATCTGAGAGCAGAGAAAAACCTGATACGTGTTTCTGACCAGTTGGGCAGTGGAAGGGGGTGAGGAGCTGAGGGCAGTGGGCCTTTCTCCTCTTCAGTAATTCCACCAGATCACTCCAGCCTCTCTTTCTTACTTGGGACTGTGCAACCTGGAGAGTTGAAGAAAAAAATACTACTAATAATCTGGTGATGCATTAAGGGCTCCTTCCTGGGGTTGTTAGTATATTTAAACCCCCTTAATTTTTAAGTTCCTTTTTCCATGGGGCAGTTCACCCCCAGAAGCTCATTATGTAGTAAGACCATGTGTCAGAGCTTAAAAATAGTTGGTTTCATTGTCTTATGATAACATTTTGAGACTATTAGGAAAATACTCCTTAATTTCAAGGCTACTATGCCACAGCTCCTTGTCTTCCTAGCTGGGATTTGCCTTCCCTGAGGTGTGAAATACCTCTCTGTGATGTTGTTCTCTCTGCTGTATTCTTTATAAATGTCTCTTTTTTAAAACCTACACTTGAGCAAACATTGCTAGCTTTAGAAGAAACACATTTGGTGTTTTGGGGGGAGGAGGAGCTTGTGCCAAATCCCTGTGGGTACCGGAGTCTTTTGGGGAAAGGATGGTTGGGGACCGGTGATGCTCTGAGCCCACTGGGTGGGATGCTCCAAAGTCTTAGCTACTTGTGCAGCTCTGCACTAAGGACCTGAGGAAAGAAGCAGCAGCAGCTCTTCCCACGGGTTTTACAGGGAGAAATTAGAAAATATATCTGGTGAGGTTCCCTTGCAAAAAAAAAAATCCCTTGAAGTTTGTTAAAAGGCAGCGTATATCTCGTTCTGTCCTCAGAAACAGTAAATAAACCTCTGTCCTTTTTTCTTCTCACTTGTGAATTTAACCTGGCCTCATAACTGAAGAATCTGTAGTTAAAACTAGTTTGGGATCCTGTTGGTTTTCCCCCTGAGCATCAGAAGCCAGATGTTTTCAGTGAAAAGGAAATTGAGGGCCTAAATAATGAATATATTGAAGTATTGTAGCCACAGTCCAGCTGCTGCTTTAGATGCTGCTATTAACCAATCAGGTTCAGACTCTCCTGTAATTTTTGGAGTATATTTGTTGTAGATTTTATAAATGTGAATGACAGAACAGCTACTTTGTGGGTAGCTGTCAGCTTCCAGCTTTAACCAGGAGCAAGGAATGACCTAAAGGGAGCTGTACCAGCTGGGAATAGCTGGAGAAGCCATAGAGACCCCTCCACAGCAGCTCCTTGGTGTCCTTACCCAACTCTACTTTTGAGTTGAGGGTACCTTCCCTACTTCTTGCTCTAACATGGCTCAAGGTGGTTGTTACAACCTTAGCAAGTTCATGCCAGAAAGCTTCCTGAGCCACCAGACAGCTGTTGTCTGTTCACTCACTGTGACACCAGCCCGTGAGGTTCTGGTGAAGGTGCAGCTTGCACAGTATGTTGGAAAAAAGCTTTTATTTTATTAAAGAAATCAAAGGATCTCTCTAGTCTTTGGTGAGCACAGATTTGCTCATCCTTTCTGAATGACCCACCTGCAGACTTCCTGTGCCACAGTGAATTACTTCATGGGAGGTTCTTAATGGAGATCCCTCTCATTTCATCCCTTGATGCCACACCATTGATGGCCTCATGTTTTACCATGGTAAATGATATCAAAGCATGGGAAAAAATACTGCAGCGAAGGGGGAGGTTTGGACCAAGAAAAATATCTGCATGAGATAAAATCTCCTAAGAAAAATACTCATTTGAAAATTCAGTCTCTGCAGCAGATTATTTTTAGCATTAGTTTTTTGTATAAATTATTTAAGTTTTAAAGATACTTATATTTAGAAAGAGAAAGTTTGCAGCCTGTGCTCTGCGGGCTCAGGATTGCTACCAATGCACACAAAGTATACTGGGGATTTTGGGCTGTTTAATTATGGCTGTCCCTGACTTTCTTGGAGGTATTGAGGAAGATTCTTTTGGGACGTAAATAAACTTCTCTTGTTTTTAGAATTAAAAATATTCCTGATCCAACAATTTGCATCTGATGACTGATGGATTTGCATTTTGCATTCTTTTTCAGCATGTGCACATGACATAGACAAAGGAGCTTGGTACATTGCATCGTGTCATTAATTTTCCCATCATAATGAAATATGGCATCAAACTCGATGCCAGTGGCACACGAAATTTTGGGTCGTCCAGCTCTGTGCTGCTAGAACCCTAAATATCTACATAAGGACTTAAAAGCCCTTCCAAGGTGCAGTGCTGCAGCTCAGTGTAGGTCAGAGCAGTTGAAGATTCAGCTTTCTCCTGTTCTGCACCAAACCTAGAAATGAATCTTTATTTGCCAGAAGTGTGTCATGCCTTCAGACAGATGCAATGGTCAAGGAACAGAAGAATCAAGCCTAAAAATATTTCTTTTGGTCATTTTAATCCTGTGAGCTAAATATTGTTGCTTGCAGAGGTTGGTGAACATAAATCCTTCAGTGGGCTTGGAGAGAGATCTGTAAAGCATGCCCAGGTATAAATGTAAACTGAGAATTTTAATGTGTATAGCGTTTATTTATGTTGTGAAAACATCAGGGAGTCTCCCTGGGTAAGGAACTGGGTGCTCCAGAGAGTGGGAAAAGGCATACAGTAATTCTTCAAAGTTTTGGTGATGTGGAAGTCGCAGGAAGGGAAGAGGTCTGCCTCCTACAGAGAGAAAATATTTTCTTGCACCAGGTCAGTGATCTTCAAATGAAAAAAAAAAGAAAATCTTTGAGTAGGTTTAGAGATATTAAAGTGTAACATCTAAGAAATCATTTTGGGGAGTTGGCCCAGTGGTCTGAGACAGCAATGTGCTTTTATACAACTGGGGCTGTGCTGGTGGTGCTGGAAGGGCTTGGATTGCTGCATAAACCTGGGATTGTGGAAACAGTCACCTCCCAACTCCTCCCTGGCAATGTTTCCCCCATCTGCAGAATACAGACGTGAAGTCAAGGTGATCCAATGACATAAGCCAACGGTGTATTCTAAAAAGTGGGAATTTCAGCTGGATAATTTCAGCTCTCGCTCATGCTCTTGTACCTCTCCCCTGACCCCAGTTTTGTTCAATTGGTACTAGCGTGTCAGCCTGGATTTTCAGTCCATTTAATCATCTGCCTCTACCTTTCCCCTTGTTTGTTTCTAGCACCACGCTAAAGAGACTGCTCCTAACGTGTTATTGAATAAGGCAGCGCTCTGCATGCTGCAGAGCTCCTTCCCTTAGTGGTGATAAAATGGTGATAAAAACCACAAGTGACACTTCAAACGCAAGCCTGCTTTTGAGCTTTGGTGCATATTGCTTTTTCTCTCCCAATCCCAACTCTTTATGTGTTTTCCTCTCAATGAATGATCATTTTGAAAGAGAATAAGGATGTACATGTGCTAGGGCAAGTCTTCCCAATATCTTCCCCAAAATGATGTGGCCCATCAACATATTTTAGCCTAGGGTTCTGCAGAAGCTACAACTACTTAGAGTATTTTCTCTGCTAGAAAGGGTTCCATCCCTGCTCTTTCTGTGGGTTGGACTCGCCAGGATCCTGCAGCTGCTTTGTGGGGGTTCAGAGCAATGCTAAATTTGTCTGGACTTTGCTCATTATTGGGTTTGCAGCAGCTTTGTGTCACCCCAAGAGCTTGGTTTCAGGTTCTGCCCCCTGCCTCCACTCCCACTCTCTCTCTGATGGCCTAAACCAGAGTAAGAGTTGCTACATTAATTATCCTCTCTTTTTAATTAATTAAAGAGGCTCAGAACGTGGATGTGCTGAAGTCTGGCTGCGGGGGACCGTTGGGAGAATAAAAAATCCAGGCTGAGGGAAAGCTCCCTTGGGAGCCTCCTCTGAAACAGGCACAGAGCCCGCAGAGCGGGGGCTCGTCACACTGACGTGGCTCTGTTTTCTCTGCAGAGCTTCTCCAAACCCTGATTTTAACCTCCCTCATCTTCTCTTTCCTTCCCTCTGTATATTAAGTGTTTTGGTTGCCTAAGAGTTTGTATTTGAAAGAAGAAAACACTTCTTTGCTCCCCATTCTCTCCCCTCAGCTCCTGAAGCAGGGGGTCTACATAAAGCAGTGCTGGGAGGTGAGGGAAGAACCATTCCCTGTAATTTATTTCTAAGCTATTTGTCTTATTAATTTCTGTTTGTGCTTCAAACATCTTTCCAAGGTGCCTTTACTGTTTTTCTGAAGCCTGGGGGCAGGGCAGGTTCTTGGTGCTGCTGCGGGCTCGGCAGCTTCCATTTTTAAGCCCTGTTCTTTAAGGATGCTGGGCAGGAATCAAAGCTCTGAAGAGGACCTAAAAAATGATGAAAGATTCAGAAACAGCAAGTCAGAGGCAGAACTTGAACGAGCTGGGTTTGCTCTTCAGGAAAGTCAATACCTTCTCTCTGTTGGGTTTAGGGGAAGAAGAAATTAGCTTACTTTACAGCAAAGATTTTGGATAAAAAGGGTAGTTAAACATAAGACAGCCCTGCTAGGAAGGTTAGTGATCCTCTTTTGGGTGGCTTTTTGTGAACAAGCTTGTCAAAATCTGCCTGGGAATAATGTAGGTGAACCTTGGTGGGCAGAGAACTGAAGTTTCTGACCACCTTTCTCTGTTTCTAATGCCTGTGTAAACACAGGGGCAAAAAAAACACTGCCTTTTTTCCACACAGGGCTGTGGAAAAAAAAGTTGTCTTATCCAGTTAATATTTTATCACTGCTCTGAGCTATAAAAAAATTGGCACTGCTTCCAAAGTTGTTGCAGAAAGGATGGATAATTTATAAGAAAAGTGTGGGGACCATCCCATCTCCTGGTCTTTAACACCCAGCAGGTTGGAATTATGCTACGTGGGCAAGAAGTGCCCATTTTTATTTAGGGGAGGGTAAAGTTGATGAGTAGGTTTACAGTTGTTACAATAACCTTGCAGAAAACATCATTAACGTGGAAATCCCATGGAAATGTCCCAAGATTTCCTGCTCGTGCACCGGGCACTTAATGCCCCGGCAGCCCATGGCAAGTACAAATGCAAATAATTCTTTAGAGTGCTAAATGACACTTGTTAAGCGTGGTGATTGATACCCAGCTACGTGGAGGTCTTCTGATAAATGCCCAGATGGTCCTTAACAATTTAACAGCCCGAGTGCTGTCTTTGCCATGGGTTGGCTTCTGTTTTCCACTGGAGTCCTCTCCTCAGCCCACAGCTCATCCCACTGTACCTACCTGAATATCCCAGTAGCTTGAGGGGAGGAAAGAAAGAGCAAATTGTTATTTTCTTTTTGAATTTCTGTCATAACCTTAATGCAGATTTTAGACTGGATTTTGCATTTCATGATTTGTTCTTCCCCCGCACGCACGCACATATTCCCACTCCCCCTCAATGAGGTAATTGCATGACAACTAGATTAATATCTTTTACATACTTATTAAACTCAATAAGTGGTCCTGCGCAAACAATTGATATTTAATTACCGTATTATCATCCTACTAAATTTTAATTACTATTCATTTAAAATACCTCGTACGTTATCATTCATGTTCGTGCGGATTTGTTTCTCTGTAAATGTTTCTCTCCAAATCCTAACTTTAAGCTGAACTAACCTGCAAAGTAATTTGGATTTCTTGAGGTAATAGCATGTTTAATGCAGGTCCAAGACACTATGGGAAGAGAAAATGCAACCACCAAGTCAGTGCTGGTCGTATTAAAGAGCATATCCTTTTGAACCAGAATCCAGGAAAGGTTGAATGACTTGGCTTTCAAATCACCTTGCAATGTAATTTCAGCTTAAAGGATCCTGAGCCAGGCAAAATTAATGTTTATTAGGTGATGATAAACTGATTAAGAATCAGAACGGATCCAAACTTAGTGAAGAATGTGAAAACAAACCCAAACCCACCCCAAACCCTAAAATTTCAATCCTCTGGTAAACTTTCCTCTACCACTGATCATTGTTTTTACCTCTGACAAGTATCTATTTTCTAGATCTCATCTGTGAGTCACTTAATTACTCCTCAGAGAAAGGAAAATACGTGATAATTTTTGTAGTGAAAAAACAACCGCCTCTGATGGGTAAAATCATCCCACCTTGTCAGTCCCTGCCCTCGTGATCAGTTAGATCTCTTCTGGTTTTGTAATTTATTGATCGAGGCTGTTTGAAATGAAAAGGGATTATTTTCTTTATTTCTCTCTAGAAGACCTGATGCCTCTGTTGATGAGTCTCACGAGGAAGGTCATATGCTCTGAATCAGAGCACTTTGCTCAGCTCCTTCTCGCTGTTACATTCATTGAAATTAAATCTCTTCAGATAGCTCTTCAAATCCATTGTGCTTTTCCAACCAGGCACGTGAAACTATTAATATCTGCACTCTGGCAGCAAGATTTCCCAAATTTCTGCAGAATCTCTCTTTTTCTCCTCATTTTTTTCAGTTTCTATAGGTGGAACTTGATCCCATCTATTTCTTAGCTGGGGAAAAACCCAACATTCAGCTTGGTTCTTATAAAAATCATAAATTCATAAGGTTTTGTTTGGTTTTTCCCAACCAAAAGATGCATTATAAGAAGGAAGTTTAGTAGCAGCTTGGAAAAAACCTCGACATGGTTTGGTAATTTGAAGGCATTCAGTTTTGTGGGGTTATTTTTGTTGTTGTTGCTTAGTTATCTTCCAGAAAAGTTCATGTAAAGGATTGTCCTTTTTGTATCAATACACTAAAAATAGTTTGTTTTTTTTTTTTACTGCAACTAGGAGATTTTTCCCTTAGGCAGTTAACTGTGTGACTCAGTCCTGTAAGCTCCTGTAATGACTTTATAGCCTGTCAGTGATATATAACCTATTGACTTTCCTTTGGTTATAGGACTATTACTTTCCTGATTGATTTAATCATTCCATGCTACCTTTATCTATCTCATTGCTTTTATGGAACTCTATTGACTAGCCAATCTTTTAAGGACTGATCCAAGGGCAAGTGAAATCAAGGGGAAGGCATGGTGACCCACAGACCTGTCTCTTGGATCTTACTCCTGCATGAGGTGTGGTTTAATACCAGAAGAGAATTGTCAGTAGGATAAAGGAATAATTCCATATGTTCCTCCTGGTATATTTATCCTAGTGGAGAACAGGCAATTTTCCCTGTTCACACTGGGTTCCTGTGGGAATTATTGCTTTATTAATTGTGCCTGGTTTTATTCATATTTTAATCAGGCAAACAGCCCCATTCTCTCCAGGTGAGTTTATTTGCATGAATCGTGGTGTCTCCAGGTTGGCATTTCTATAAATCAAGGAGAAATAAAGAGTTGTTTCTAGCCCGTAACAGCCACCTCACAGCCTTCATTTCCTTAGAATTATAGAGCACGCAAACACTTCCACGAGCCCAATTTGCTTATTGGAATGAAATTTGCACCAAGTATTAGTGGTAGGAACTATCAAACTGAACCGTTTACACCAGGGCTGGACTTGAGCGGCGATTTATCGCCGGGTGATGACGATATCTGCCGGGCAGAGCCGCGGGCGCGCTGAAAGCCAAGCCCCTCACGTTTGGCCTGAATGCCAGAGCAAAGACAAATTGATTGACCTGGGCTCTGCTGTGTTTAGCCCTCCCATATTGTAATTTTTATAACACATATTCCCTATAACACTTTAACTAAGAGAGTTTGTGTATTAAATGATGTTAGATTACGATATTTAATGGCTTATAGGATACAGGCAGTACCCGGGAGGCTAATTTGTTTGCATTAGTTGGACGGGTCAACTGCTTCAAACATGCAGATTATAGAACTACTGGTAGATTGCATTACACAATTTAAATAAATAGTAGCAATTTGTCAATGTCATCTTAGCTTCAACATTTTCCTTTTAAACCCCAGGAAATAGTAGTTCCAATTAAATTGACCTTTTCTTTTCTGCATCTTCATGTTATTAGTAGATAATGCTTAGTCTTTTAGCAAGGGGGGAAAAAAAAAAGAAATGAAATAAATAAAAATACTTTCAAAGCAACGATGTGCTTGCAGTAAACTTTCCAGACAAAATTACCTTCTTTATAAACAAGCGAATCAAATTTAGCCACCCAGTAAATCTAACAAGTCAGATATACTTGTGTACGTCGCTAATAGATGAAGACACATGAATTGCTGTATCTCAGTGATTAGGTCTTTGGTTTCAGGGGACAATTGCAGGGTCTTGTCACTGTAAAGCCTGAAGTCCTACAATTCATTCTGGAAACCAAGCAGCAGAAAAACCTAACGGCTGACCCGTCGATACGTGAACTGCCCTCCCAAACCCCAGATGTCTGGGATGTTGACTCACTTCTGGGGGTCAGATGTGGGGATCTGTTTACTTAATCTTGTCGGGCTAAAAGAACTGGATTTAAAAACCTGGACCCTGGATGTCTTGTGGTAAAATGTAAATGGTGAAATACTTCAGTTGTTGTGTTCCAGAGAAGGGTTTGGCTACAGGCATGGGTCATGCAGCAACCCTGTGCAAGGCGTGTTTTCCTATGTCTGTGTGCATATAAAATGTGCTTTACTTCAGTGTCCTCCTGGCAAACATCAGCAGAGAGCCTGCTGGCCCCAGTTTTGGTAAGGCAGATAGTTTTCAAGATGTGGCAGCCTGAGGTGCTGGGGCAAAATTTGGCCAGAGGAAGATACCTGAAGTTTTCTCGGTGCCTGAAGGAAAGTGGTGGGACAGGAACTTGTAGCTCTATCCTGGAGGTCTTCAGCTGTTGAAGGGAAAAGCTCTCTGTAAATTAGAGCATCTCAAAATGTCAGGCTTGGCTGAAAAGGGTTGGATTATTTTTAGAGTTTTTAGTTGTTAAAGCTGAGAAGTGGTTTTTGAGTTCCTTTTCTTGCACAAGCAGTTTGTCACCAAAGCAACAACAACAAAAACTGTGGAAACATGATCAAAAGTATTCTTTAAGGAAGATGCAAATCTTCTCTCATGGAATACTAAAAAGAAAACACCACCCCCAAAAAATATCTGCGCTGTTGTTCACCCACTTTCAGTGCTGTGGACAGGAAAACAATTCTCATGAGAAAAATCCAGTTTCAAACTGATCTCAATTATCAATTATTTTTACTCATTTGCTTTGTTGGAAAAAAAAATCTCTTCTCAGATACCTTCCTTTTGGGCACTGCACTGAGCAGCCCACTCTGTTCTTTGTTTCAAGCTGCATCAGTTAGCTTTGCACTGTCTCAGCCTTTGGGTTGATAGGCTTCCATCCCTTCCTCATGCCACGTAACAATAGATTCTAGAATCAGAAATGAGCCAATTGCTCGTGCTGCCCTTTATCACACCTTCTGTTTGTGGTACTTGCTCTCCATAGTGTCAGGAGCAGCCAGCAAAGTTCGTTCTTAGACAACAGCAGCTTTTTGAAGGTTGTAATAGCATTATATACTCACCTACTAATTAAAAGGGCTTTTTTGTCTTCAGAACATGTAGAATTAGCACATTCCAGGGCTGAATGGTACAAGCAGAGAGGACAGGATATTTGAAGTTTCACTTCATTTAGTATTCAGCGTATATCATTCAGCAACCACCACTTGAAAAGAGGCCAGAAAGCAATTTTAACAATATCACGCGTGAGAAAATGATTCAAAGTTTTGGAGAGAGATGTAATTCTGTAATCTCTGTGATCTAAAACTGAACAAAGGACATGACCTAATGTATTAAATAAAAAAAGAAGCAGCAGATATCTGTTAATTTCATTTCTAACTCCTCAGGAAGCAGACAGGGTAGACACAGATCTAAAGTCACCATATTATAACCTGGTTAAAGGGTTAAAGTTGCTTATCCTCAGCATTCACAACAGCTCAGCAAGTGGGTGCAAGTAAAGGGGTGACCTCCTCAATCCCCCTTTTGGCTCGAGGGACACTCCATTTGGCTAATCCCCAGCCACCAGGTAGCAGTCTAAGGACTGCTCAGGCTTCTGACATGTTCCTGTGGCTCGGAGATGTCCAAATGGTTGGGAGAAAAAAGAGAGGTGAAAGACAATCACTTCTGGATTCTTTTTCTTAAATGCAAATCAAGACAAATAGAGCCAATTAGGAAAATGCAAATTTGCAATTTGAGAAGACAGCTGCTAACAAATATTTTAAGGTTATTTGGAGAATTTTCACTTGAATGTTCTTAGTGCAATATTGGAGGTGATGCTGCACCTTAGGCTGTTTCATCACAGAGGCTGTTTCAGCAGCTATGCTTTTTTTGATCCAGATACTAAAATTCAGTAGTACATTTTGTTTGCTTGCTTCTGCATTTTTCATGGATTTCACTAATTTCTCATTTGTGATCAATGCTGTTTACATTTCTTTCACAGTAGTAGCCATACAATTCTTTCTGAAGGGGAAGAGGGTAATAACTTTTAGGAGGCTGATCCTGCTTCTGAGTATTGTTGATCTGTGGCTGGCGGGTGCTTCACAGGACAACTCAAGCTTTCCACAAACACAAAGTGGCAAAAATTGTGGCTTCCTTCCCAGCTTCCTTCCCAGCTTCCTTCCCAGCTTCCTTCCCAGCTTCCTTCCCAGCTTCCTTCCCAGCTTCCTTCCCAGCTTCCTTCCCAGCTTCCTTCCCAGCTTCCTTCCCAGCTTCCTTCCCCGCTTCCTTCCCAGCGTCCTTCCCAGCTTCCTTCCCAGCTTCCTTCCCAGCTTCCTTCCCAGCTCATGAACAACTTATTTCTGCTATTATCTAAATAATCTGAGTCATCCTTGAGCGTGCACCTGACAGCCAGTCCCTGCCCATCCCTTTCAGTGGCTGCCATGGCCAGTGGGCATCCCGAGCAGACTCCCAGGGCTGCTGCTGTCCTCCTTTACAGGTGCAGTGTGTGCACCTCAGCTGTTCCCAGGTAGAACACACCAGAACACTTCAGTGTGAACTCTGAGGTCTTCAGCAGAGACAGCTCTGATTTGCAGGGGAATTAGTTGGAAGAGAAGCGGGTCCTACGGATACAACAGCAGTTCCATGCCACTCCACTGCTGTCACTATTCATTGCCAGGGAGCTATATCCTTTTATTATCAGCTGGCAACAAAACAGGAGATGCGTATTACAGAGTAAAATAAGTCAGAATCAATTAACATTTGTACCATTTGCTCTTCTCTGAGACTCGTTTAGGGATAATTCTGGGAATTCTGTGGTTGCAGGTTATCTGCAGTGTGTTCCCCCTTAGTAATTGTAGGCAACTGAGACTGGAGCAGAAATGTAGCTGAAATGAAGTAGCAAGTAGACAAAAGTTAGACAGTAATTTAAATAAGTATTAACTATTCCCTTTCTTCAAGTGATGCTGCACTGTTAACAATGCTTGGATAAAGAAAGTCTCCTCTTTGCCCCATTTCTGTGGTTTCCATATGTCCAGCCAAAGTAGCGTGGCATTGTCTTGGTTACTGAGACCAAATCCATGTAAACCTGAGGTTTTGATCTCTCAGAATCTGTTTGAAAAGGAATTATTTGGGTGCCTTTCTGAGTAGGAGTGAATGTAAAGATTATAGTTTTCTTTTAAAGTTCAGCCCTGCTGCCAAAGGGAAAGTTTCTCAGCGTAGGGAATGAGTAAACAGCATCTTTTGGTTGCTCCATCATTCCATGGAAATGAACGGCTTTGATTCGAAATGCAATTAAATAAAATTATCTATCCATTGGTAGACATATCCATGACTGCAAATAAAAACTGAGCCTGCCTGAGCAGGCTTTCTTCTTTCTGATAAACATCACGGTGTCCCAGCCTTTGATTTTGTGACTAATGTATGGAGCAACACCTTCCAGATCGAGGCAGATCTTCACCCAGGCACACCAGACCTTTTCCACCTTGTTTCAGTGAGCAATATTCATGCTGGAATATGTGTAAGGATCTTTAGGAAGCTGCTCTATGTGCATTCCTTAAATACCACTGAGAAAACACGTGTGGCCACCATAGATCTGGAAATAAACTGATCTAGTGGATGTAAAGTAGGTATAGAAATGCAGGATGCTTGGTGTTTGGACAGAGGATGGATTGGAGAGTGCAGGGAGTTACTGAAAAGCAAAGCAGATGGAGATACTGGGGTTTTTTATTGGTATAATTGAATCAGAGCTCACACCACTGAGCTCTCCTTCCCAGCACGCTGTACTTCCCCCCCACCCCGAGTCCCAGGGAAGGGAGCTGGAGAAGGCATGGTGGAAAACCTAGGGAAGAGCTCCTGTTAGGAAGTTTTCAAACAAAGAAAACAGTTCCTCTTAAGTTTTGCTCTGCAGAATTTTTGCATTACTCCCTGGGAATCTCCTGCTGGGGGATGGATGTGTCAATAGACCGTGTGCTGGAGGTCTCTCTGGGTGAGGAGGACCTGAAGGAAGAGAGCATGGAGCAGGGAACTGCAGCTGCTGACGTGAGTTTAGACGCTAGCTCAGGGGACACAAAGGCTGAATACAGATTTTTTTCTGTTCATAGTGTTCACTGGTGCCATATTCTTACTTCTTTTCATGTTGATAGTCATTGCCAAGGCTTGATTTTTTGGATCTGCTAGTTCTGTAGGGGTTTGTTACTGTCCTTCCTCTGTATCATGATGCACTGTAGGGGTTTTTTATTATTATTATAGGTTTATATTGATTTATTTTTTTGAAGAGTGCCTTTGAAAGAATTGCTCCTCATCAGCCATGCTGATATAAAAGCACAGTTACTCTAATAATGGCCTTTGAATGCTGCCCATTAAACTTTGACATTCAAAGTGTTTACTGTGAATACATATTAAGTTTCTCATTAAAGCTGAAGTCCAGCTTTCTTGATGCGACTCTTAGATTAAATCAGTTTAATCCAAAATAAATACAAAGATGGAGAATTCATAACAAAGAATTTATAACAAGCTGCCTCGCAGATTCTCTGCGCGTAAAACAGCAACTGCTTTTGTGGCAGAAAGATTTCATTTTAGTGTCTCCTCTTTGGCCCTCGAGAGGGGAGGAGGGGAAAAAAAAAATTCTATTCATTGTGTATAAAACCTTTTGCACTTTGACATAAGTCCTTCCAGCAGAATCCCTTTTTTTATTGAAACAAACTTAAACCATATTCCGTTTCACAAAAGCAAAATGTGCTGAACATGTGCTTTTTAAAATAGAAGCATGTGCATCAACTCCTCTACAAGAAGATACTTTCTGAGAGCAGTCTCCTGGGAAGGTCCATTACCCAAAATCCAGCGAGCACAGGAAAAGGGTGAAACACTATTAGATCAAGCTTTACTAAGCTGGATGGCCCAGCCTGTGGAATAAGTGATATTTAATATGTGAGCTTTGAGGCTCCTGTTGAGTGCCCTGGTTGGTAACCCGGATCAGGATGCTTGTTTAGTGGATAAAAGTGTAACTTTAGAAATTGGCAGGAACTTTCTGTGCTTGGCCACCTGTACTCTCAGCCAGATAGGGTGTAAGGAGACTCAGACAAGCACACTTTTCAAAGTTTGTTCTGTTTCACTTCCTTACAACTGCCAGGTTCAAAGAACCATTTATTTAAAAAAAAAAAAGAAAAGAAAAAAAAAAAGCCTTGCTCAGTTCAAAGTTGCATTTATAAAGCTCATTAGTCCTTATGATCAAGCTCATACTTTGTCTTCCCATTACTAAAATAATACTTTTATCCTGCCCTCTCCCTCTTCCATTCTGTTTTGTTATGAAAACATAACTATAATGAAGGTCTAGGGCATTGTGTGATACCCTAAGTAATAGAAAATGGGATCTTACTTTTAATTCTTTTTCTTGCAGAGTATTTTTGCTGTCAATAATAATTGTATAGAAAATAATGTGAACTCCCACCAAAGCCTGCATAGTCAATCAGCATAAAGTATTAGCACTTCAGGGACACAAAGGCTCTGAGCCTGATAAAAGAGATTGGACTGAGAATTTTGACCTAAGAATATAATAATGTCTTCCAAGATCTCATTATGCCCGTGCCCAGTCGAAACCATCTGGGGCCCAGAATAATAAAAGGAGTGGTGTGAATTTATGAACCCATAGATCTAGCCCGTGCCCCCTTGGATATTGTGTTGGATTAGTAGATTTACTGCTAATCCAAACACTGTGGGCAAAATTATGTCTTTACATCTGCACTGCGGATCTCCGCGAACTGCAGCAAGTTAAACGTTTGAAGGGTTGACAGCAGCTCCCCTGCTTCAGGCACAATCTTCTGGCTCCCTGCCACCTTCCCAAAAGTGCAGCTCCTCGGATGCACGTCCTCCACGTCTTGCCGTGGCAGTTCTCCAAAGGGAGATGCTGCCTGAGCAAATGAAAGGGGGCTGGCGAGCAAAAAGTCACCGCTGCTGCCTGTAACAGGTGGGAGCAGAGTCAGCTTGGTGCAGATAAGGCACAGTTGGCACCAGGAAGATTGATTCCTCTTCTTCAAGTTGCCTCGGGTGCAGAGCCCAAAGAGAAGAGTTTCTACATTTAATTGGGGGTGTCTTCAGCTAAATAAAATAGTCAGATGCAAATCCTTTTCCTAAGGGGCAGCCATGTGGACTTGTGACCTTTCTTTGAATGGTTTGGAGCCCAGAAATCAATGATTACACTAAATCCATAATTATATTCTTTTCATCTGTGGCAGGGTACTGATAGTGTGACAGATGTGAGACCTTGAAAGCATGGGAACTTCAAAGACCGTTGAGATGTGTTAGACACCATGGACATGTGGAGCAGTGGAGGAAAAAAAAAATACAATTAAAAATAGAAAAAGGCTGCTCTCCCAATGCTTCAGGTGATCTCTCTCCTTACACATGTGTATGCGTGTGTACATACACGTGTGCACACATTTAGGCACATGACTTGAGCTCCTGGAGTCCCCGGGGAAGAAGAGAGGCAGTAGCTGCTGTAAATAAAGCATCTTTGGGCAAGTAGAAGAATTAAATATTTTAACAGTTGTCCTGTGTCATCTCAGGAGGCTTCCCAAAGAGTGGAGACACTGCCTGGGGTGAAGACAGCTGAATGTGCACCAGTATCTCTTAAGCTGCTGTTGGGTAAGATGGCCAAGCTAGGAGATGTTCTCCTAGGAGATGCTTCTCAAAGATGGATCTTTGCCTTTAAAGAAGCAGAACTATACCCGAGGGTTATTTTTGCATCTTGGAAGAAGAAATAGAGGGTCAGGGTGAGAGGGGGCTGTTTGCAGTGCACTGTAAGGGAAACTCAGACTTTACACCACGGTTCCCAGTCAGAAGGATGCAGGTTCCCACCTGGGAAAGATGATGTCTGGGGGTCTGTGACCCCAGAGATGCTCCCTGGAGGAGGCTGATGTGAAAGGTGTAGTTAACCATGGAGCTCTGACAGGTAGTAACTTTTGAGTTTATTTCTCTTTTAAAGCATGAGGAAGCCATAAGGTCCTGACCTGTGAGGAGGAGGAGGGTGGTTACTAGTGCAGAAGAGACCAGGATTGCAGGGAGGCTGGTGTTAGACCATCCAGGTGCTGGGTTACACGAAGGGTCTTCACATCTTCATAACACGTTGTGCTGTCATTTTAAAAGCCCAATACCATCTTTTCTGTTGCTATGTATGGCTCAGGATCTATGAGTAGAAGCAGCACATATGAAGTGGTTGGGGAATTTGAGTGAATAAATGACATGTACAATTTCTTAGTGTTAATGTGGACAGCTACTAGGGTTTTGGGTTTTTTTTCCCTATAAAGTTTGGAACTTTAATATTAGGCTACTTTTTGAGTTCCAGTGTAGAAATTTAATAAATAAATAACATCAGTATGTGAGATCTCCACAATATTAATAGAATGGTTTAGTGTCTAAGGCAAGATCAGAAGGTTTTTCTCTTTAGCCTGATCCCGAGATCACAAAATCCTGCTCTTGCAGTCTGGAATGCTTGAATAGCAACCTGAGCCTAGGGCTCTCTCGTGGATAAAAAGCCCAAATTTGGAGGAAACATCCCTTAAGAGGATGATTTTATTTTTTCTTTTTCATAAATAGCTGTTGTTTGAAGCTGGTCAGGTGTCTAAGTCAGAGGGGTCTCATCAGAGCTGCATTCACAGGCAGCATGTAGCACAAGCAGCCACGTGCACACAGTTTCTCTGCTACCTGCACAATTTATAGATACCTAGAGAAGCTTCTGAAAACAGGCAAATCTGAGCACACCAGTAACTCCAGTAGCTCTCCCTGTGCAAACCCCAGTCTGAGCCAAGCCCTTCCAGTCTTTCTTCTCCTTTGCTATTTTTAATAGGTACTTACAATTCATTTTCCAAACGATCTTTCATTCCTTTCTCTCCTTGGGTTCTCTTTCTTCATCAAGCTACTCCAGCAGGCACGCCAAGCCTTTTTTTTTCCTGGTGACCAAAAGGAGCATCTTCTGGAAGGCCACTCACGTAAAGTCAGCCAAATACATGAGGTGAATTTAAAGATCCTTGGGCAGAGCCAGTTACTTACATCTCTCAGGTCAGCTTCTTCAAGGCAGATTAATTGCTGAAGTCCTTCACCAGTTGCGTGTCTATTATATAGTCATTTTATCATTTCTGTAGGCTCCTGCCAAAGGAGTATCATACCCCTTCCTCCAAATATTCAAATCTTACCTTTTCAGGCTAACACAGGGGGCACCAAGATGAACAAACTAGTTATACATGCATGGAAAGTAGCAAGCTGAAAGTAATTGTGTATTCAGTTTTAATGGAGCTGAATCTCCTGCTGAGATTTCAATATCTGACAGCATTGCTTTCATTGCCCCAAATGCCCAACCTTTTTCTAATGTTTGACCTTGGGTATGATTATATTTCTGTATGTATCTCAAACGATGCAAAATCATTTGCCTATATCAGTCATCGCTCGCTGACAGTCCTGTTCCAGCTCATGGCAGAAGAGAGCAAGTCTGATGGCAGTAACAGTAGCTAAAATGAGCTTTGATAGATGTTTCTCCCCTTTCAATAAATACATAAAGCATCTCTATAATGTCATTTTGTTAACTGATAAACAACAAAAGGATGAAGGCATTCACTTTTAACTCTAGCGCAGGTCATTATTTTCTCATTGCCTTACTTAGTGTATCTAAGTAATGTGACCTGCAGGATAGAGGATGGGACTGTTGCTTTCAGTGCTGCTTATTTATTGTCTCTTACAGCCAGAAGCTCACCTGCTAAATGAGAATTCTGCAGGTGTCTGGCAGCCTTTCCCACAGCAGTTTTGCCCCAACTGATTGACCCACAAACTTGGGTCTGGTCTTGGGGCGCTCTCCATGGGATTTCACAGAACCTGGTGTGCTGGCTTTAGGTCTTTCTGTGCCCGAGGTCAATGTGCTGCAGGGACTCCTTGAGAAATGCAATTTGTTATTGGTTGGTTTTGTGTTTGTGGGTTTTTCGTTTAGTTGGTTTGGGTTTTTTAATGTTTTGTTGGTTTCTTTTTGTTTGTGGTTTGGTTTCTTGTGTTTTTTTCAGTTTGGTTTGGTTTTTTTTTCCCTTGAGCCAGTTTAATCTCTCCTTTGGTTCTGTTTCTTCTTCATGCTTTATTAGCCTTGTGCTGCTGTAGAGAAGCTCCTGCATATAAGGCACCATGCTGAGCAGGGCAGAGGTGGGTACAGCCTCTTCAGGCAGCATTTGGTGGATGGGGTTTACAGATGTGTGCAGTGGTTTGGCAGTGATAGAACAACTCCATTACCTGGCTTAAGGAGAGAAGAAAAAGCATCCTGCTCCTTGTATCCCCACAATGAAGTGGTTCTCAGACTGGAGCTGGGAGGTGGTGATGCTGTCAGCCTTGCCTGGTGTGATGGAGACACGTCCAGGTAGATGGGGACAAAGGGACTGTTGAAGTGCAACTCCAACAGGCAGTCTCAGTGTGATTAATGCTCCTGGAATGGTAAGGAAAACATATCCCTAAAGAGGGAAAATCTGATAGTGGCCTCTTTTCTTTTAGGTCAGTGTAAGCTGGGCACATTATTTTAATAGAACACCGTTTAAGGTATTTATCTTAATTTAAAAAAAATAATATTTCCCTTGTTGTTTGCAATTGCCCACTAGAAATAAAGTCCCTTTCCTGACTGAGTATCCTTTACAACCCTGAGCTGGCTGTTATTGCAGGTTGTCTCGGGAATACTGTGTTACTGAGTTTCAGGCTTTCCTCAGAAATACTAAGGGGAGTTTAACAGCATTTGAAAACACAGATAAAGAAATACATGGACCATGCAAACAAAAGTAAGTGAGATAGAGATGTGTTTATCAGAGTGGTGCAAGAAAAAAAATGGTCTGCAAAGAAGCCCCTTGGTCTGATTGGAAGACTTGTTAGGGATGCAGAGCACCGACCAAGTTCACTGGAGTTTGAAATCCCCAGGGCAGTTTTTGGTTTCTTTCTGTGGACTCCAGAAAGGGATTAAATAATTCATTTGAAACTCTGCAAAACTTTCTGTTGACTTACTTTGCTCCCTCTTCAAGCAGGTTTTCAGTTTTCCTTGGAGATTTTAACCCAGTATTGAGGAACTATAAACAGACAGAGATCTAAAGCCCCAGACTAAACAGTTTCATGCCTGTCTAGATGAACATGGACAATCTGACAATTGGTTTGTCTGAATTTGCACAGAAAAGAGGGCACAGGCAGGCTTGGTGTTAAATCTGCTCTTGTTGTACACCAGCTAGCTCATCACAGCCTCTTTGCTTCCCAACAGCAAGGGTAAAGAGAAATAAAGGCAAATACAGGTGTTGGCATGTAAAAGGGGGTGGAGGTTTGCTGCTGTGGGCTCCTGCTAGACAGTTTCAAAGCACAGACTGTGCTGTGCTCACGTTGGGGAAAACCCACACCAAAAAATCCTCACCCAGAGTAGGTAGCTGGTGTGCATCTCCTGTTGGGTTGGTCTCAGTCTGGTGTTTTGGAGCATTGTCTGTTGTCTTAACATTTCCTGTTCTCCTGGTTTCACCAAATCCCAGCATGGAGGAGGTGCGAAGGGATCTCTGGAGATGCTCTGGGTCCACCCCCCTGCTCCACCCAGCAGGGTCACCCAGAGCAGGGGGCCCAGCAGCGCAGGGTCCAGGGGGAGTGGGAATCTCTCCAGAGCAGGAGACTCCACAGCCTCTCTGGGCAGCCTGGCACAGGCTCTGTGACACCTTCCCAGGAAATAAGCTTTTCCTTAGGTTCAGATGGGACCTCCTAGGTTCCAGTTTGTGCCCGTTTCCCCTTCTCTCACTGAGCACCACTCAAAAGAGTCTGGTCCCATCCTTTTGATCCCTGCCTTTCAGATAGTTACAAACATTGATAAGATTACCAAGATTTCCTTTTGGAGCATTGACCATGCTCATCCCTTGCCACCACAAGAGGCCTTTCCAAGGAGATGCTTTCACTTGGGAACAAGCCCAATGCCAAGGTGGTTCCTCTCTCCTTGTAATCACACCATGGGACGTGACATCTCTTCTCCAGATGGACTGAGCTAGCGGGGCTGAGGTGCAGGACCACAGCCAGAACCAAGTGTATACACCCCAAATATTGCACAGCGTGAGGGCTCCTTTTGCCAGCTCAAGAAGAGGAGGAGAGAACTGTGACCACTACACTTATCTAAGGCTGTACAAAAAGTGTGCTGCTTGAGCTTAACTCAGTGGCACCAAGTACAGAGTGGGCTTGGAGATGGTGGTGGTGATTATTCTGTCTGAGGGTGCTGGTCCTAATACCAGGATATCAATTGGTGAATTGTTCCAGGAAAAAAATGTTGTTTAAATGTAAGTCAAGTGTTAGCAAACAGATACAGTGAGAGGTGTTAACTCTGACCTCATAATTAAATGTAAATACAGTGCCAGAGCAAAGCAGGGGACTGTGTAAACAGGTAAAGGAGGAAATATGGTCTGGTTGTATTCTTAAATGGCTTTGTTTGGGCCATAATGGAAAGAGAGGATTTATTCAGCAGAGTAAAAAAGGCTTCCATGAAGGATTCATTAATTTATGCATTTTACCCAAATGCAAGATATTGTCTTCACCACCTTGCTACTTTTACTTTCAATAAATGTCCCTGGTAAATTTACATTTACTGCTCACGTGCAGACATTAGAATGCTTCATCAGTTAGTGTTACTTGGGTTTTTAATAGGAACAGTCTCTCCTCCCGAGTGTCTTTTATTGCAGCATACAATCTTCATAATTTGTGGAAAAGATGACATTTCCAAAGAGATCAAAATGCTTATTGGCCACTTACTCAGTTCTCGTGTCTGCCTCGGTAGTGGCACGGTCCTCCACCTTGTCTCTTAAGATAATGTATTAAAACCATTGAGCTACCAATCATTAAGGTACCACAAGCATCTGCAGTATGCAAAATTATTCTGCTTTAAGCACAGTGGATTTTTCTCAGGTTTTCTTCTCTCTGGGATGTGAACTTGGCTCTCATCCCGGCAATCAAGTTACCCAAATTTCTGCAAAATATATCAAGAAGTAAATCCATTTATGACTACGTCTTGGAAATAGTCTTTAAAAATAGAAGGAATTCTTGCTGGGAAATAAGGAGCTTTTGTTTTAGGGAGGGGAAAAAAACCCTCCAACCTGTCAAGAGGTGATATCTCAGATAAAAATGGGAATATAGTCTATGAGTAGCTGTCCAAAATTGAAAGGCGATCTGCTGTAATTTTTTTTTGTCGCACACAAGTGCTTTCCTTGTGAAAAATGGAAGTTCCTATTCAGAAAGTCAGAACAACATGTAAGAGTGGCCCAAATTGTTTTTGATTAACAAGGTTTTCTGCCTGGAAGTCACTTTATCTTCATCCCATTAGCTGGACTCAACAAAACAAATGGATCTAACGCATTAGGCTGAAACACATCCTTGCGGTGCAAAGGCAGAGAGAAGTCCTCTCTTAAGAGCTGTGCAACTGTCTTATGTGTGTACTGTATTTTTTCAGCTTAGTATTCTCCTTTGAATTTATACAAGGAGAACACAAAGCTTTTCCACCTCCTTTTGTTGTCAACTCGCATTGTGCTTCTGTTGTTCTCAGGTACGAGCTGTACGATGATGTGATGATGTAACTCTGGGCTGTTTAAATGCCTGTTCTTGTAGCTGCCATTCTTTTAGGAAAGACATTTTCTGGATTCTTTTTTGGGGAAAGGTCACATAAAGGTGATACTTTTGCCATGGGATCAACAGGTAGGAAACTTTGTTGTGTAAAATAAGTCTGTGCCGTGCGGACCGCGTCTTGCCTTGGGTGCAAATAATATTTCAGGTTGCTTAGGAAGTCACGTGTGATGTAATTTCTCTTGTCCATGCAAAACCACGCGTTTTTGGTACTTGTTCTGCGACTGTCCAGGAGTTATCACAAATATCCAGTTTCCAGACTGATGGGTTGTTGTGTTTTCATAGCAATTCCAAATAATCTCTTTGCTCAGCTATTACTAGATACCTGAAATATGCTTTTTGCTAGGAGGAAAGAGGAGTTGCATATTACTAGAATGCTGCAAGGCATTTTGCTCTCTAATTCCACTCTCTCCTCAGTATCTCTAGCATAGAAAGTGTCTTGGGGAGTTGAATTTGTTTGGTGTTTTATGTAAGTAAATAAGAATACTCAGACAAGAGACCCTAAACAAGATCTGTTTTGATTACATAAAGCCTGAAGATGACTGAATTTTCATGTTTATTTTTTTCACTTCTCTAAGCAACACAAACCATTGGTTTATTCTTAAGAAAACAGTTCTTGCTAGAAAATAGAAGAAAGGCCTTCCAAATTCTGCTGAGCAAGGTGGTGATGCCTCTTACCAAGAGCAGAAAAAATGTGTTTAAAGTGCAGTGTCTTAACTGGAAACCTAGTGGGAGTGCTAGTGCTTTTCCTGGTTATTCTTCAGTATATTATCTGAGCCAAACAGCCAAGAGAAGAAATTTACACATCATATGTTCCCTTAGTGTTTGTTATCTTGTTACTTAAAAATTGCCCGTGAAAAAGTGAGCACATTGATAGGAATAGGACTGAAATATTCGTCAGAGAAAATACACAAAACCAAAACCTTATTCAAATTAAACAAAATATACAATTGCAACTGGAGCTGGTGTTCAGCTCCAGTAGGCACTCTGAATTGTCTGTTTTCCCAGTGGATAATTTATTTAATTAACCACGATGCGATGAATTTGAAGTTGTACATTAAAATGGAAAAATTAGGTAGTTAGGAAAAAATATGATGTGGTCTGCATTCTTACTCACTGTTAGGAAATGTTTTTGTTGCACAGTTAAATGCAGATGGCAGTTTATCCTAACAGGATTTTTTGTCCACAAAAATTCTTTTCCTTGACTTGTTGGCTTTGAATAACTTCAGATTTTTTAAATTGAGGTTAATACATCCATATAAAAAATCTATTCTTGCTCATGTGTAGCTTTTCATAATTATGAAGCTTTTCTATGGTTTTGCTCATGGATTTTCACCTGGGTATGGCCCACATGAAGAAATCTGCTTTGTCTTTTAGGTTTAAAACAGAACTGGCATGTACAAAATCCTTTATTTGGAAAAAAAACGAAAACAACAAACATGTCATTTAAACTTGATTCTATAGTTTCTATCAGGAATTGTACTCGCTGCATTACACCGCTTGATCCTCCTTATCTGCATAATTCAAACGCTGCCCTGAAGGATATAAACATAGTGACAGTTTGTAAACATCCTTTCTGATAATCAGCACAAACTATTACTTGAACCCATTCAATAACACCCCACTGACAGACAGAATTCGATGACCCTCAATAAGAACAGATACAATCTCATTGTATAAAACTCTATTATGACACGAGTGTGTTGTCTCGAGTTATGATGGAGGTTGACTGCAATATGGCATGAGTTTCATTTTCGTTAGGAAAAGATGCTCCTTATTCATGTTGAGATAACTCAGGGTCTAAATTGTGCAGCCTGAGTTTTTTATAATGAAAATAAAACCAACCTAGAGAATAAAATGTGCATACAACCAGGAGAAGACTTAAGAACATCAGATTCTGAAGATGACAATAAGTCCTGGCCAGGGAAGCCAGTGTTCCCACTTTCTGTCCTTCCTCTCTTGGTCTGAGCTCCCAGCTCCAGGGAGGGTGAAACATTGCAAAGTCAGCATGCTAGAGGGTGTAAAACGTCTGAAAGGGAGAACAGCACAAAGGGTGTCTCGCTGCCCTGTTTACCCATCACTGTAAGTCTTTGGTGAAGGTCCAAGTCATGTGCAAATCAGTGGAGTAAGGGCCAGAAGGGATTCTGCTGGGGCTGCTGTTAGGTCTTGGCCACATCTGGCCAAGGCTGTGTTCCTGGAGTCTTGGAGATTTGTTGAGAGATCGGGGTTTGTTTGCCCATGTGATGCAGCAGAGCCAGTGATTGTCTAAAACTTCCTTATTACAAGCAGGTTAGAAACACGGAGCTTGTTTATGGATAAATAATTCTGCATCTGTTCTGCAAGGTGGGAAGGACACTTAGGACATTCAACATCTCTAAGGATGCTGCCAGAGGGAAGTATGTGTGGCAGGAAAACAGATTTGTGGTTGGGTAAATACAGGGAGAAAAAAAGACATGCAGAATATATACCACTACCTGCTTTACATACAAACACAGAAGCCATTCACAGGTTAAAATTCATTACGGATGGAAGAGCGAAATGCTTTGAGTCATTTCCATTGCTCGTGAGATAAAAATCAACATCCAAAACTAGCAAAGCCCACTGAGAATTGTCATCTGCTGCAAAGCCTAGCAATCCAACGCCGTTAACCCGAGAGAGGACGCGAAGCTCCGCGCCGCCTTTAAATAACCGCTCTTGTGGTTTCCTCAAACTTGGTTCCCACAAAACTGTTTCTCGGCTAAATGTATGTGTTGGCTGCCTTTGCTTGGATGGCCTGGAAGGGCCCAGTCAGTCTGGTGGGATCCACCATCACTCCAGGGACAGCAGAGCGATGCTCGGCTCTCTGCTGCCACCAGTTATCAGCATGATAAGTGCCACGGTCTAGGACCTCCTGTCCAAAGTGCTAGGAGAATAACCCCATTGAACCAGTGTTCTGGAGTTGTTGCACCCACCAAATCTGCAGCTACGTCTGCACACGTGTTTATGGTGCCTGGGAGATGCAGGGATGCTGCTCAAGCCCTGCCTGCCCTCGGCAGCGGCTCGGTCCCACGGCGCTGCCCGGCCGGGGGCCGCTCTGCTCTGGCATAAATAGGCTCTCTTACCTCTGAAGTTTTTCCTCCTCTCCTCTAGCAGTGCTGGGGGTCAGGCACACAAAGGTGCTGTCCCCTGATTGCGGCAAACACCGCCATGTGTTGTATGTTTGATGAATTAAAAGGATGCTGCCAACTTAATTACACTGTAACCCTTCAATAAAGGAAGGGCAGAGCTGATTAACTAGTGAATAATTGGGGGCTGATTGATGGCTTTCTCCCTCACTGCTAAAGGCTGTATATATAATTATTTTGCCTGTGGGCCTAATTTTGCCACTGTTAGCTTCCACTTTTGTCATCAGCTGTAATTTATGGATGGGGCCTGAAGCCTTAAAAAAGGCTGGAAAATGAAATAGCCCCGAATCCCCAGATATGTCACCTGGAAATGGCCAGCAGGCAGCCTTTAACGTCAACATTTGCAGCCATTTAGCAGCATTAACACCTCATGCTTAGCCTGAACATAATATTATCATTTGTCAACAACTATCATAATATAGATTTTTTTCCTGACGTGTAATAATGTTGCATCGCTCACACCGATGATTTAATATATGTTTTAAATGCAAGATCAATTTATTGTAACTGAAGAGAAAATTCTTCTAGTAATGCACTCAAAAAAAAGAGAGCAAGAGAAGGAAGAACAGCAGCCCTTCGTTGCTTTGGCAGGTTGGTTACAAAATTAATATCCAAGTCTCTAAGAACCCCCAGAATCACTGCAAACCAAGGTAGGTTGTGGAAGTTATTTGAAAAAAATAAATGTAGCCTTTTTTCTTTGAACTTTGAGAGATGCAGGAGCTGTTTCAAAGTAAATGTAGTTAATAAACAAGTACTGTACTTAAAAAAAAAACATTCTGGGACAATTTTCTGCCTGCTGTCAATCAGCAGCCTGTGTAGCTGAGCTGGTTTGTATGGGCTGTAGATCTGGCCCCTTGTATTTTAAATGGAAATAAGATTTTTTATTATTATTATTTTTTACTGGAGAGACAAAAGCTAATGATTAATGCCACAAAGTAATAGTAAAAGCCAATCCGTTCTGAAGGATTGAATTGCTTCAGTGCTAACCAGGAGAGATGCTCCCCAAAAGTCAGTCTGTTTGGGGAAATTGCAACATTTTGATTAGAGCTGTGCTGCCTATTTTATATTCCACCAATATTATTTTTTTTTTCAATAAAGTAATAACTTAGATTCACTTTTTTTTTTATTGTAACCCCTATTTAAATATTGCAGAGAGGAGGCTTCTAATTTAGAAGCCAAGATATACAAATCCTCCCTCTCAAATTTCCTTTGTTGTTTTGTCCTCACGGAGCTCTCCCTTGCCTATGAATCACATAAAGATTTGAAGAACCTTTCAGTCAAAGCTCAGTAGTGTGCCAGTGGGCACTGGCCAGGAAAAAAAAGTTAAAAAAAAAAAAAGGAAAGAAAAAAAAAGATTGATATTTGCCCTCTCTTCTTATCTGCACTTGATTTATAAGTCAGCGCGAGTATGCAAGAGAAATAAAGGCAAAGACCTTGATGCCTCCCTGTGGAGAATATGCACCATTTGGATTGAAGGCATGAAAGAGGAGAAATTAATGGTAAGCTGTTCATCTGTCACTACTGCCAGCCTGATGGTTTTGCAGAGAAGGAGAGGACTAGATGACATGCCCTCCAGTCAAGGGCATGACTGCCCGCTGTTCTCATATTATAAACACAGTGCTTTGGGTTTCTAAGGGATTTAAATTTAAATTATACTGTACTTTGGATAGGCAAATCTTTACACAAGTTTATTTTCTTGAAGTATTAACATGCAGGATTTCACTGGCTCTGTGGAGGGAAAATAAAAATTAAGTCCCCCTATTTGATAAAAGCAGACTCTTCAAATGTGCCTGTATTTTTAGAGCAGTGTGTTATAGTGTAATGAGATTTAAATTTATATATGCACTGAAGATTTAGGCACATGCATCAATAGATAAGCTTCAGTTATTCTACTTTCTGGCATACAGGAGAAGATTTAAAAGTCCAAAATAGGAGTTGAATAGGTTGGTTGGGTTTTTTTTCCTATTAAAATAGTGTAATACTATCGATGACAATACTAAGAACACATCTGGGGGATAAAAACTGACACCAAACTTCCACGTTGTGCTAAGCGCCGACAAAAAATGCACTTACTGCTCAATGACTTCTTTGCAGTGCTGAGTATTTTGTCTACCCTCTGGCTGCTGCTGAGATAATTTTGTGTGGTACCTCGCACCGAGGGTCGCCGGGATGCTCCGGTCCTCAAGATGCTTCCACACTCTCCATGAGCCACATTTTGTGTCACGTAAGGGACCGCTGCTCTTAGGGGTGATTTTTGGTGGCTGGCATGGTTTGGATGAATGCACCCAGGCATGAGAACGAGTTTGCACTCTGCACGGGTTCAGGGTTCAGATTTGGAGACGTTCCTGCCGCCCACGCCCACCGGCTATTTAAAGCTGCCTGTGCTGAGACCCAGCAGTGGGATGGGAATTTCTGTTTTCCGCTTAAAAAAAGGAACCGCTGGTTTCAAATTACTTTGGGTTTTATAAAGCAGAAGCCAAAACAAAGACACTGTCACTTACTTCTGTTAAAATCTCCTGAGTTTGGAGCTAATTTCATTATTTCCTGAGGCTTGAGTCACGATTCGTGAAATCCTGGCTTGGGCAAGAGACTTCAATGAAATAATTTTGCTCAAGCAAGTTGATGTTTGCTTTTACTATGGCAAACAGAATGACTTGCATATTGGTTCTAAAGGAAATGTAAATCTTCCACAAACCTGACAAAGATAAACCATGCAATGTTTTGGGTGGGAAGGGACCTTTTCAAGTCGTCTCGTTCAACCTCCCCTGCAGGGAGCAGGGCCATCTGCACCTAGAGCAGGGTGCTCAGAGCCCTGGCCAACCTCACCAGGGATGGGGCAGCCACCACCTCTCTGGGCAACCAGTCAGAGTAGAGATGGAGCTTGGTCAGGTATGAGATCCTCCAGGTTATTCAGGAAGGACAGGGCATCCTTCCTGCCAATGCAGCTGGCATCTCTGACGTACCATGCCTTGGTTTTTCACTTTCTCCCTTCCTCCCATGATGCTGCAGAAGAGGTTACACTGCCTCTTGCTCTGGTGTCAGGGCACTTGAGTCTTCACGTTCCTGCACTTCTCTTCCTGAGCTCGCTCGTGCCATGTCTGAGAGCTTCATTTTCTTGTGCACCAAACTCAACCATCTCTATCACCTGTCAGGAAAACCCTCAGCAGGGTGATTTCTGACACGGAATGATGAGGATCAGGATGTTCACAGTCCCAAATTCACCAGCTGGAGATATCATACAGTCACCAGGTCTGAGAAAATTCACCTTGGAAAACCTATAGTTGCTCTTATCTCTCTGCTCCTGAAGTGTCTCCTCTGCAGTGGTTGCTGCATTTTAACTCCCTGCTCGTGTCTGCCTGGAGTTTTGGCAGAATTTTGAAGGTGGTATTTTCTGTGCCAGCTGTGAGTCAAGCACTTTTAAGAAGTTTCTGCTAAAAACGTGTTCTTTCACAGGCTTCAAAATGACAATATTTTTTTCTTAGCAGCTCCAGTTCCTCCAGGCTTCGGAGCAGGTAGCTAGTTACTTTAGCGTGGGTTTTTTTGCCTTTTTTTCCCCCCCTTGTTCTTGTCAAAAAAATCCTCCTGTGCCCTAGTTTATACGCATGTTAAAAATCTGTTTGCACTTGCTGAGTCCATCTGCACCGAGGCTGATCCATCTCCTCGTGCTTCCACACCAACCAACTCTTCCTGCTGCAGCCGGGTACCACCATCGGGCTGCTCCGTGCTGTGTTGTGTCAGAGGAGCTGAGGAGGGGAAACTTTCCCCTCTGCTCTGAGGTCACCTCTTGCTGACTCAGGGACAAGGTGAAACCCACCAAATTATTATTTTCTCTGTGCTGAATGTTTGGGCAAAAGCTGGCAAATTGTATTTTTTCCACATTTGTGATGTGCAAAATCAGGTTGGAAGGGATCTCAAGGATCATCTGGTCCAGCTCTGGTAAAGAAAAATAAAAGCTTTCTCTTGCTGGAGATTATGTTGTAAGCAAGGGTAAAGGAGGTGGTAGAACAAGTCTAGAGGTCCTGGTTTTGCTGATGAAGTGAGGGAAGGTTGTATGGTCCTGCAGGCTAAACACTTTTAGCTTGTTTGGGAAACTGCGTGTGAAAGAGAGCAAGAGAATCCAAAGGTTGTGAAGTTAAGTGCTGGAAAGTAAGAAAATGCTAAATCAGCCATATTTATAGCTATTTATGCATGGTTGTATGGTATATATTGTGTGCACACTGCAGTATTGGCTTTTCCTATGTGATGTGCACTGAAATGTGTTCAAATGGCCTCTCCTCCTCCTTCACCGCGTGCAGTCTGCTCACGCTCGCCATCCTTTATTTCCCAATCACCATCCAAACGTTGGGCTGCTCCTCAGGGAGTTTCCTCTGACGTCCTCATCATGGCTTTTTACAATTAACTAATCGTTGCTCCTTGTGTGAGGAGCAGTGGAGCAGTATCCCGTTCTGGGGATGGAAAGGGTTGTGTCCATGTTCCCAGCCAGGCGTGGAGATGCAGGGGATTTCCAAAGCACCGACAAATCAGCAAGGATGCAGATGCTGAGATAGCCAGGTTTGCTTTTCCACAGAGGTTACCCCAGATAACGGACGCTGCTGCTGGGACAGCTGCTTTTTAGGGACCTGTTGCACATCTGGAGCAGAGCAGCTGTGCCGAAGCAGCGGCTTTGGCCCCAGAGCAACCTGCGGGTACAGTCACCACCGAAGCCGCCTGGGCTCAGACCAGCAGAGTGCTGACACAACAATCCTGCCTTGGGGACCTGCTTGGACTCGTTCAGCTCTGACAATGGGATTTGCATTTCAGTGCATAGTTGTAGTGTTAAACGGTGGTGGTTTTTCTCTTTCTGGCTTCTTTCAGCTCATTCACTGCGTATCCACCCACTACAGGCAGCAAGAAAATACAAATCCTGATTCATTTCCATGCACAGTCATTCCTGTGTACTTATGAGACTGGATCTCTCTGGAAAAAAAAAGAAAAAGCTGTCTGTGAGCAAGTAATTAACAATTGCATCATAGCAAAGAGAGACAAGGGCCAAATTAAAGCTGCAGAGGGACCTTTACATCCAGCATTTCCAAGCTATTGAGTTCTGTGCTAAGCAGTATTAGAATTCTAGAATCGTTTTGGGTGGAAAAGACTTCTGAGATCAGTGAGTCCAACCATTCCCCCAGCACTGCCAGGGTATCATCAACCCATGTCCCTCAGCTCCACAGATTTGAAGGTCCTCCAGGGACCATGGGGACTCCACCCCTGCCCCGAGCAGCCTGGGACAGCCCTGGAGGGGAAGAAATTGTTCATCAGCTCCAACCTCAACCTCCCCTGGCACAACTTGATGTTGGTTCCTCTTGTCCTGGTGCTTTTTCCTTGGGAGCAGAGCATGACCCCCCCCTTGGCTCCAGCCTCCTGCCAGGGAGCTGCAGAGAGCCAGAAGGGCTCCCTTGAGTTGTCTTCTCTCCAGGCTGATGCATCTATCCCGGTGGGAAACTGGTTCAAATCCAAATTAATTGGGAGGCACTGCTGGCATGAGCTGGGCTTACGGCTGGTGGAACAAAACCAGGCAGGTTTGGGGCTGGCTTCCCAGCATTCTCAACAGCTGGTATTGTCTGATTTTTGCACTCTTAAAATTCTTTCCTTTTTAGCTCTTATTTTATAAGCAAGTTGCTTAACGTTATCCTTTTAAAATACACCCCATCACCAGAAATGAAGTGTGAATAGAAAGAAAAGTAAGAACTGAATTTATTTCCTGCTCAACTTCAGCCAGAAATCCATAAGTTGCTTTACCTGAGGTGGCCTAGTTATGAAAATATTTTGGAGGTTTTGGGAACTGTTTTTGTTTCTCTGCAATGAAAAATATCTTTCACTGGAAACCTTTTCTGGTTTCCTATGAGGAAGGGAAGAGTTTGTTAAGAAAATTTTAACCTGATTTGAATACTCTGCTGGATATTTGCAGAAAACTCTTCCAATGAACTAAGGAAATAACTCTCAGCTTCCTAAACAGGGGGATATTTTCTTATATAACTAATAACAAAATGATGCTTGGCTTATCCTGGCAGGAGATGCTCTTTCACCATCACTGCCTTGTGTATAAGAATTTAGGGATTTGCTGTTATTCTGTGTGGCCACAAACCCCATCACCAGATTGAACTGTAAGTCTAAGTGATGAGCAAAACTGTACCTGAAAATTCAGTTCCAGATTTGATAACTGAAGGGGCCAGTAATATTTTTTTCCATAAATATTTGAGTGTGTTCAGTCTATGTTGGTTAGTGTTCAGCTGCTTAGTATATACTCTTCTTTTTTTTTTTTCTGGGCACTTGATTAAAACTTAGGAAATAAATGCATTTTTTATTTTTATTTTATCTCTGAAATATGATTATAAATGACCTTTGATAAAGAGTTAACAGAGAATATGTCAGGAAGCAGCTCAGAAGGAAAAGATTAAAAGCAGACAATCTAGAGAGGTGTTTAATTTCAATTTTCTTTGTGGCATAAGAAATCTGTAGATTTTAAAGCCATCATGCCATAGTTACTTTTATCAGTGGGGCTCTTTTGTTTTGCTCTGCCACCTAATTCTTTTGATGACAATGAGTCCACAGTTTTCCAATGACTGATTTCGATTTGCATGTTATTGTCAGCCTTTTATAGTTTATCATATCTCCACTTTGGTTTTTATGCAGATCCTCACATCAGAAGGCAAGGGCAGCCTGAGCTAAACAGCTGGCTGGATTTGCATGAAAATGGACTGCCCTTTTTCATTTGTTTGTTCTTTGGAAATTACAGTAGGTGAGTAGCTGACTCAAATTTCCCAAACAAATAAAGATAAAACTTCACAGATATTAAACTGTGGAGCATTAAACTGTATCATTTTACATATAAAAAGAAAAGGATTAAATAGAATTAGGCTGTTGAGCTGACTGAGGAGAAACAATGTGAGCGACAGGCTGAAAACTAAAGATACAAAAGAACTGTGGTATCTTCAAGAGATTTTTCTCTCCAAATATTTTCCTTTCCCATGTTTAAAGGATAAACACTAACAGTTCTCTTATGAAGTGAAGATAGTTTTGCTAGGGAAAAGAAAACCATAATCTGTTTTAAGTCATCATATATTTGGTAGCATTCATGTATTTTATGTATGTATTTGATATACGTAGCAGTTCACAGAAGCCTTTTAGCAGTGGGTATTCTTTACAACTTGGGCCAGGGGTGCAAACCAGCCAAGGTGTAAACATGACCTGGGGCAGATGACACTACAAAGCCTGTATTGTTTCCACGAGCCCAAATCCGTGGGGTGAGGTAAGATCTTTTATTAGACTGGCTGGTAGAGATGGAAAAAATGAACAAGCTTTGGGGCACACAAGAACTTGAGAGTTGACAGATACGAGCTTTATAGATTTGAGCAGTAAGGTATCAAAATAACACATGGCACGACTTGGAGTCGTCAACAGACTTATAAATTATTTAGAGCACGCGTGCCCTTGTGTGCCTGCGAGCTTGTCCATCTCTTTCCTCTTATGCTGCTTGAGCTGATAAAAGACATAACCCCTCTCTGCAATCCTTACCTCTCTTCTGCCTTTAGACCATCTCAGGAAGAAGAGCATGACCCTAATTTCTAGCTGAAATAAAGGTTGGAAAGAGTGGATTTGGTGACATCAGCTATAGTACGGCATTTAGCTACTTTATGTGTAGAGTCTCCTGCTTTTTCAGCTTCTGGTAGGAGTTTGGATTACCAGCAATGCTCTACTCTTTCTAGAGTTAAACATCTGGGGCAAAGAGCTCTCTGCTCTGAATATCCTGGAGAAGTGGTAACTGCTAGTCTTGAGTGAGATGGTAGAAGTTCATTCTTTCCTCCGATATGGTTGGAATTGGGTATGTAGAGTCAGAGCCAGAGGTGCTGGGAGAGAGGCAGCGTCCTCAGGGAGTAGCACAGAGCCAGCAACAGCCCAAATTTGTAGGATAAAATAGAATCTTGCTATTTTATATATTTATTTTATGATTCAGACTTCTTCCATATCTTTCCAGAGTACACATGGGAAAGTCTGGAGAACTTTTAAAATCCTTTCTTCTTTTAAACATGCCAAAATCCCCTGTGGCTTTGGTTATACACCTCTGCATCACAACTCATTAGCATAAAGTGCTCTAAATAATTCATAAGCCTGGTGACATCCCTCAGCTTTGCTTCGTGGTGGCAAGAAACCTCACTGCTTAAATCCCCAGAACCTGTACCTGTCAGCCAGCCAGTGCTGGCACTGTTGGTGTAAAGCCCTGTAAGGTCATCAGGAAAGACAGTAGGTGTGGATTCTCACTGTTTTGAACATCAGGTCTTTCCTCCAGCTGTAGGGGATGCAGATCTGCCAAGGGCTAGGTATATTAGTGATGCTTTAATAGATGAAATAGACCTGCTGTTGGAGGGCAGCGTTGCTGTAGTTCAAGAAACAGCAGCAGCAAATGACAGCTAGTTCCAGGTTAGTGCAGAAGGTCTTTGCTCCATCTCCTGTAGATCTGAAATGATTGTTTTGTGAATGCTGGGACTCGGCAGATGACAGAATTACAAATGGTTAACAGGAGACCTGGTATCCTGGAAGAGTAAGGTCATTCAGGAGCATGTTCCATCACACAGAGCCAGGACCCTTTCTGAAAGGCAACAGGCTGCTGCTGGAAACCTGACAGTCTTGAGACAACATTCAGCTTTGGGGAAGCTGTGTGTCATGGACATCATGCCTGGTCGACTGGGCTTGGCTCTTGTATGGCTCTTCTGTTGCTTTCAGCTATTTAAAAAACTTAATAGATATTATTTTGTTTCAGGAAAGCCACATAGAGAATTGCTTCTGCAGTAGATCTGAAGGTGCTGTTGTACAATTGCATTTGCTAAGGACTCCCCTGGAATGTTTCTAATTCAAGCCTCTGACTGAAGGTGAGAAAATTGTGTGGTTTCATTTTGAAAGTGGAGATGGCTTCTGGTCTAGGAGGTGAGACAGGATCCTCGTGGGGAAAAGAGATGAACCGTTCGCTTGGTTTTTTGAGCAGAGAACCTCAGGGGCAAATCTTGCTGTCGTTGGCACTTGACAGGAGTTGTGCAGAGTGTCGTAAAGCTGGGGGGTGTTTGTCCTACTGCACAGAGCTCCCCACAACCCCTGCCAAACTCCTCCAGAAAACACCATTATAAATCCCTGCCCATCGAAGTCATCGAACCGCCAGAAACGCGTCGCACACAAAGCAGAAGCTTCACAGCAACTTAGCACAGTTCAGTATTTACAGAGGCGTTGGGGAAGTACAAATCATTTTTGGCTAATTATCTGTTTCCTGTTGATTTTATCGTGTGACGTTGTCTTTCTGGATTTTTTCCTAAAAAAATCTTGCATTTTGGAATTCTTTGCTAAGCATCACAAAGAGATCTCACAAATTGCACTGGCGGTTTTGAAAGCTTCCCGAGGTTTTGCTGCTGGTAGAGGTGCAGAAACTGCAGCCCTCACGTAGCTGTGAAGGACTTGAATCGCAGGCAGACAGCCTGACAACGACTCCAATTACTTTGATGTTACAATACACACAAAATAACGTGGAAAACAAGACGTTTTGGCTTTGGAACCTGACCTGGAAATGGATAGCTGCAGGAAATGGAGTATTTGACTTGCTTTTCATTTTGATGAAAAGGAACAAGCTGCCTCAGATTTGGCTAAAATTAGCACTTGGAGTTTTTTGTTGGGTTTTAATCTGGGCTCTCGTGAGATTTCCCTCAGTGTTTGAGTGAGCTCTTCCTGCTATCGCTGGTTTAATCAAACCGGGCTGGCACGCCCATGCCAAAACCAGCATCACAAGGAGGAAGAGCTCGTGCATTGAAGGCCAGCTCACGCTACCCAGACGTGATTATCTTTATCCCTCTGGACTACTTTGCAGACTGTTGGTGGATATACATATATCTTATGGCTCCAGTGCAAGAAGTGGTGTTGAAGTGCAAGCAGTTTGGTATCAAATGGTTGCTTGAACCACATGAATTGACACTCTGAGGGTCAGGTGCAATATGGGGGTGTACATTCTGCAGTAAATATTATTCAGATGCTGTGTTAAAACCCCATTTTTACATTGACCTTGTAATGTAACTTCATGCATAAATCCATAGGTGGGAAGACCAGTGAAGTACCCACTGCCATCCTTGCAGGCTCTGGTGTAATTTGAGTAATTAGCAATTTTTTCAGTCCATAAAAAGGGTAGAAGTTGTCCTGACACCAAACTGCCTGTGGCAAAGCCCAGGCATCCATGGCAGTGCCTGCAGCACCCACTCTCATTGCAGGAGACTGATGGGGCTCAGCTCACCCCTATGCTCCTGTAGGACAATCTCAATTCAAGCAACCTTGTCCTGAGGGCAGTGCCAGGACACCTCTGAGCTTGACATCTCCAGAATATCCATCTTTGCCCCAGATGGACAGAATTTGGTCATTGGTTGGGCTGACAGCACCTTCAGCATCACCCGGGTAGACTGTGGGTCATCCCTGCCCGTGGGTGAGAAAGGGAATAGCTCAAGTGTAGATTAGCTCTTAGAGTTTGTTATGATGTGGTCACTTCAGATTTCCACCAGTATTAGGGGTGCACAAATACAGCTCATCCAAGCCATTTTTTCTCACAGGTTTCCCAAAACAATGGGAAAAGCAGGGTCTCCGTAACCCGGGGCCGCTAAGCAGTTGGATTAATTGCATTTGTTTGTGAAACATTGTGGTTTTGTTTTTAAAGCCTTTCACGATCCTGAAAGGACACTGAGAATGTTTGTCGTGTGTCTTCCCCAATTTCAACCAAGAGAAAAACAAATGTGGCTCTTTTATGTCAATATTTTATGTCTCCCTAGGTTTTGTGGTAAACTCCCGGGCAGAGTTACTGCGTGTTATTGATAACGTGGAACTGGACTTGGTGGATTTTAATGTCTTTTCTTTTCATGTTTATATGGAACATTTTGAAGCAGCAATTAAAATAATTAAGGAGGGTGAAGAAATCTTTAGCATGCAACAAAGATTTCTGCAAAATGTTAATTTCTGTCAAATAAGTGAATATATGCACAGATGCCTCCTGACAGAGGCTGTGATTTCTGAGTGCTTTGCATGCCAAATAACTTGTTTACCCCCTCAATGTTTGCCAAGTTTACTGTCAATTTACAAATAATTTCCATTTTGCTGTTTATTCTGCTGCCTTTTGATGGATATGTCTTCCAGACTTTTATCTTGCATGTAGACAAACTAATTAATATTTTCCCTTCAGGCAAATATTTTTTTCTTAGATCTAAATGTGGGTTAGATTCTTCTTCGTTTCCATATGCTTTGTTCTGTCAATCATTTCTCTTCTATGTTACTAAAAATGTACCTTTGTGGATGTCATTTCTCGTGTTTTACAGATTTATTTCACCTACATCTATATGGGAATGTGTGTATGTGGAGAGACATATTTGTTATATATGTGTTTCATGTATGTTTAAGCAGGGAGAGTGAAAATACTAACTTTGTGTTAAGATTTGGCTTGTAAGACTGAATGAAAATACATTTTTCCCTTGCCTGTTGCTGCCATTTCCCAGGCTTGACCTCACAGTTTGTGGTTCCTGCTGCCCATATGGCGCACGCAACACTGAGTACGACTCTTCTGCAGTGTCAGCCCTGATTCCTGCACGTCTTTTTGACCCAGTTCAGCCCTACTAGCCATATATAAAATACTTTGTATATCCCGTTCCCATCCTCCTACTGCCATCCCAGCGTGGACCACAGTGGGATGACCCCTCTGAGATGAGCAGGCTGAGGCAGAAGTGCTCCTGAGCTGCCATGACCCTGTTGGGGGGATACTTCACCCTGGACTGGTGTGCCCAGGCTTTGCCAATCAGGTGTCAAAACCTCCTCCTAATGCACCAGTGCAGCCCCAACAGCAGCATCCTCGAGTTGCCCCAGGGGAGGTTTAGGCTGGAGCTGAGGAACAATTTCTTCCCCTCCAGGGCTGTCCCAGGCTGCCCAGGGCAGGGGTGGAGTCCCCATGACCCCTGGAGGGGTTTCCAAGTCCCCCGTGGAGCTGTGGTACTGAGGGCCAGGGGTCAGTGGTGCCCTGGCAGCGCTGGGTTAATGGTTGGACTCACTGAGCTAAAAGGTCTTTCCCAACCAACATAATTCTTTAATTCTACGCCACATCGCCTGCGGCGCCTTTCGTTGACACCTAGGTACGTTTGAAGATTTCCAATAGCTAAATATTGCCATATTCAAGGAACAAGATTTCCCCATAATCTCCCCAGCTTCCACAAAGCTTTTAGGAAGTACTGGAAGACACAGCGTGGGCTAAGAAAAAAAGAAACGCTCTCGGAAGCCTGGATGTCACCCGCGAAAAACCCAGGTGGTAACCGAGAGCGCAGATATTGCCAACAGATTCTTGTGACTTACCAGTGGTAAAAGTATCTCAGCAAAAAATACTCCCAACGACTCTGTTTACAGAATGCTTGGTATTTCCTATATCTGGAAATATTCTCCTTGTAGCTCCATATGTCGCAGCTAGTCTGACAAGCTCGCTTCTGAACTGTTTGCAGGTTGCAGTCTGTCTGGAGGGCTGGGTGCTGATGCCTTCAGGTTTTTGGGCCCTGCGTTATGGGCACGATTATCTTGTTCACTTTGCAGGCATAGAGAAACAGAGCTGGGCTTTAGCAGGATTTGAAGAAACTTCACAGCGATGCCAAGTAGAGAGCTGCTTGAGCAAGATCTCAGCCAGAACCCCAGGTTTGTTATTATTGGTTCTGGTTTAAGCGCGTCCCTGTAATTTTCTGTCTTCCTGCTTTTGTTTATATCTTCGCAGTCAGCGGGACTGTGAGATTAAAAACTGCAATATATTATCTCCCCGCATCCTCAAAACCTGTCGAGAAAGGAGGAGAAATTAACCAAGGACAAAAACTCGCAGTGAAGTGAAGCTGTTTCCTTTGAGCTGCCTTATTAACCAGTCAAGTACTCGGCTGCCACTGTCAGCTAGATTTCTTTAGAGGAAGAGTGGCGTTTTGAAAAATACAAATTCACCGCCTGCACAAGTTAATGAGGCCCTTCAGCAATGTTCATTGATAGCGTAAATTCATCATCATACAGTGCTACACACCAGAAATGGGATACGCACGCAGGAAATCATCCACTATTAGGAATTTGCCAGACGCGGAAAGAAAAAGAAGCCATTGATAAGCAGAAAACTCCTCTCCACTGCTCCGCGCTGATGGGTGCAGAGCACATTAGCAATGCCAGATAGTGCCGGGATGAGAACTTGTTAAGGTGAATTGAGGTAGCTCATCAAGGATATTTAGCTCCCCTTTGTTCGTGTTTTACGGGCTCTCTCAGCTGTCTCCCTTACGTTTGTCAGAGTTGGCTGGGGGAAGTTTGCTGTGTAAGACATCCCGTCAACACCAAGGGACAAATGTCACCAGATAGGTCCCTTTTCTGCTCCTGCACAAATGTGCCTGTGCATTCGACTGAGTTTCAGCTGCGGTTGCAAGCGGTAGCTTTACAGACACTGAATTATCCGAAGGGATATATAGTACACCGGGAGTGGATAGCAGGAAAAAGTAAAAAGGCAACACCCCTGAAAAAAAGATATCAAGGTGACTTCCTGATCTTTGAAATAATTATTGAGCAGTGCTGTTTTGTCCTCCATATCAATCAGTAAATCCCTCTGGGGTGTAATGCAGCCAGGACTCCTACCCTTGTTGAATAGTATCAGTTTAAGAATCTCCGGGACCATCAGGCCAATACTTTAGTGTGATTTGTCTGTTGGCCAGTTGCCATTATCCTGCTTCAGGGAATGAATAGAAAAATGAATACCTTGCACCGTGGTCATAAAATGATCAGCTTCTTGAAGAGAAGAGGGGCACAAGCTTGTTAAAATCCTGAAGACCGTGGCCCCTGACTTGCAGGACACCACCAAATTACATGAATGAGCTCTATGAAATAAATCAGAGTGGTATGAAAAGGCTTTTGAAACATCTGCATTCATCTCCCGTGGTCTCAATTCCAAATATACGGAGATCGGAGGAAAGACGACATTGGGTTAGTGTCTGAAAAACGTTTGAGGGGGAAAAAAGAATCATTACCTCAATTCCCTACTGCCCTGACTCCCCAGTGTGGACTGAAACTACCTGCTGCAGAGCCACAGATGACTGGGAACCAACAAAGGACTATCAACAGAGGAACTTGAGAAGATGCAAATTCTGGAATCCCTCTTCCTGTGGTGTCTTTGGTTCCACACATGAAGACAAGGTCAAGGACATGACCTCTGGTCTGGTCTTCCAGGGGAAGGCAGCACCCACAGCCTTCCCACGGGGGTTAGTTCAGAAATCATTCCAACCTGTGGAAACCCAGAAGCCCAAGTCTCCTTCTCCCAATGTCACCTGTTTCCCTTGGCTGAGAAGCGTCTGTGTCACCAGCTGCACAAGGCATTGGGCAGAGTAGCAGAAGCTTAAGCAAACACGTCCTCCGTTTGTAAACAGCAATAACGATGTTGACTGGAAGATAAGTAGGAATAACTGAGCAGAGGCTGACGCTTTCTCTTCCCTCTGCCTTTGAAACCCCTTTGGTAGCTCCTCTGCGCCGCTTCTTCCGGAGGCAAAGTCCTTATGGGCAGTTTTTGTGAGCCCCTCCAATGTCTTTTTTTTTTGCCTCTTCTCTTCCCCATGTTACAAACTTCTTCAAAGCCGACAGGCCAGAGGGATGCTCCTAAGTCCTCTCCAAGGTCCCTCCTCTCCTCTGCTCCAACAACTCCTCTTTTCTTACCCCCTTACTCCATTGGACTCTTCCCTGGCCCTGGTCGCCCCGTTCTCCTTCGCCAATTTTTCTCTCAATTCCTGCCAAAGTCGGTCCGATGATCTCCAAAGGGATCTCAGAGCTTGGCTGAAAGGGTGGTTTTCAAACAAATCTGGAGTGCACGTTGTTTAATGCGCCGTGGCCCGTAAGAGATGAAACGGAGTCAGATGCTTTTGTTCCTTTTGCCCGCTACTCAAATCCCCAGCTGATAATTACGAACAATAGATGAAAATGTGTTTGGTGTATATCATGAGAAGAAATCTTATGGAAACATTAGGCAGCCTATTATTGTAAGGCTCTTGTAAATACTGTTTTGTAAGAACCACCTATCTGAGATGATGTAAAACTTAATATTCCTATTAACAAGATGTACTATACTATTTCCAATTCATATCAGGGAGAATGCATTTTAAATTACAAAGTACTCGTATTTTATCTGAGACGAGGTTCTGATTCATAGGCTTCCTCTTTAATCCCATTTTCATTCAAAGTTTCACAATTCACATCTTCTTCTCCCTATTTTATGTAATATTTTCTGTGTTTTCAGGATGTAATCAAGCCTTGTTAGCTTCTACCCAACCATGTTGGGTTGAATGGGAATATTAATAATACCAGCTATTGATGTCTTTATGTTGAAATTTGATTTATTGAGCAAGTGGCACATAATCTGTGGGGAAAATACCTAGAGATAACACCTTGAGATGATTAATTGTGTTTACAGTGCATTCCTGTAATAATTGTTTACAAGGAAATTTATGCATGAGTTGCTGCCCCAGTTCAAAAGAATAACTCATCAGATTGTCAAGCTCTCTGCTCTTGAGTATTCTAGCTAATTGCTATCTTTGCTAGTTGAGCATCATAAATCCTTCTTCCACAGAGCTCAGAGCAGGATTTTTGGATCATGCTTTTTCACGCAATGAAAACCTTTTCACCCCCCGGGAACATCGGTTTTCTGATGCAAGAAGAAAAAAAGAAAACCAACAAAAAGTATGTAAGGGGATGCTCTTTACGGAAGTTTGTGACAAGTTGCCCGGTGGCATTGGATGTAACTTCTGAAACGAGCTTATACAATCGTGTTAAAATCTGTGTTGGGTACCTTTGTCAGTAGTGTTGCTGATAATGAGAAACTCACGGGGATGGAGACTTAGACTTCTGTGTTTAAAACCCATTAACATCCCAGTTCTGCTTGCTCTCTTTCTCCTTCGCAGGGTAGAGCTGGTAGGATGGGTTGGAGAACGGTTCCTTTGCAGCCATCTGTGCTTATTCCTGATCTAATAATGATTTCACAATTCTCCCTTTTTGGAATTAAATCCTCCTCTATAAATTCAGAGATAAACACGCTTTGCTTCTGCGCAGCTTCACGCATTGGGGGTTGTTGGGGTGGGGAGGGTTTTTTAGTTCTATTTCCAACTTTTAGGTTTAATTATTTCATAACTAACTTTACTGTAGTTAGAGGAGTATTACCCAAGCAATATGTTGCCAGGAAGTAGTTGATAATGTTTAATAATTCCTGATGACATTCCTGTTCCAGTCCATGATCATGATTATACAAATGTTTCTGCTGCTGTTTTTTCAGTACAAATCCTTCTTTTCAGGGTGGGTTTTTTTTCCCCCTTCCTTGTTGACAGTGTATTGGTCAGCATACAAGAGAAAGCGACCTATTTGCTAGTTTAATTAAAGATGTCAGTGAAATCCTTGAGGTTTGCCTGGGAAGGAGCAGATTTACTCGCTGCTTTTATGCACACTGTGGGATTTAAACATTTTGAGAATTGCTTTGGTGATTTTTCCCAGGAGATAAAGGAATGGATTAAGTGAAGTAGTTTCTGACTATAATTGGTCTGGTTTAAACACTTAAAAATAACTTTAAGAAATAAGAAAACACAAAACAGGTTTTCAAGTAGGGATTTAACTTTTTTTTTTAATTATTATTCCAGCTATGTGTTTATTTCAGCTTTGGTGTTTCATTGTGAGCTATCAAAGCGTGCTGTACGTAAGGTGGTATATATGTACTTTAGCTGCTCCGAGCAGCAGTCCAGGCAAAGGACAGATGTCTGAAGGAGAAGAAACAAAAGGACTAAATCTGAAGAAACAGCGGGGAAGAAGAGAAAAAGGAGATGAGAGGAGGGGTGGGGTGGGAGGGAAAGGAGGCTTTCAGCCTTTGGATAGGTTATTTGCTCTTTTCAGACAAAATGGGCTGTGTGTGCTTTAAACTTTCCCCGTGTTTCCAGGCAGCCCGGCGAAGCCGGTTCCATCAAAGGCAGGCTCCCACCACCTGTTGCTGAGGTGTTTCTGGCACAGGAGCTCTGCGGCTGGCACGCTGCTGCTGCTCCTCTCGGGTGGTAAATTCAATCAGTTATACACACGGGGCATCACGGAAAAGCTGTTCTGTCTATTTTTCTAGTCGAACACATGGGTTCTTCTTTCTGCCTCCCTTTGTCTCAGGTAGGTGAGCGGCCAATAACAAGGAATCGCTGCCAAATGATTCATGTCAGAGTCATTTAGAAAGACAGAGGTGGCTTTGGCATAAATCAAAATCTTCAGATGACTGAACCAAGCCTAACACTGTAACCCCCCTAATACCATCAGGTCTTACGGTACCAGCTGCACTGGGTGAAGGCAATAAAATGCGCTGCTGAGCAATTTGGAAATAGAAATTTAACAGCTAAACTTAGGCTTGTGGTTCAAATAAATGTGGATTGCTATGACATAGAGTAAATATGGTTCATTGGAAGGTAGCAATAAGGAATTCTGGAGGGAACAGTGGAGAAGAAAAGAAAAAAAAAGCCAAGCAAGGCTCTACAAGAAGCGTTTGATCAAAAGTAGACGCAATAACAAAACGCACGAAGCAGATTCTGTAGGAAATATTAGACTCTAATCTTACAAAATATTCCAACCGTGCCCATCAAGCAACATTAATAACAGTGTTATTGACAGAGTATTCATTTAAAGTCTTTCTGTTGGATACAATTAACATTTAGATGAGAGACAGTTATAGGTACTCAGATGATATATACGAAAGAAACAATGACTCATCTCTCCAACAGCAACTGTACCAAACCTCGTCGTGGGGGAACTGCATTTCTTCTGGCTTAAAAAGAAAAAACAAACAACCCACAACCTTCTATGGCCCTTAGAAAAGAAATCAGCTTCTTCCTCTCAGAGGGATTGCTGTGTACTATCTCCTTATTCAAAGGGGAAATTCCCATGTAGCTGGGATGGATGTGTTTGGGGCAAGAGTAGGTACAGCAGCAGGCAAGGGCTGAGGTGGACAGTTCAGCTCTGGGGTCAATGGGAGGCTGCTGTGCTCTTCTACCAAGTTTTTCCTCTAGAAGATCTTCAGGCAATTAAATTAATCTTTATATCCCCCACAGGAATGTCAGCTAAGGATGAGTCTGGGTGCATCGAGGGCGAGGGCAGTGACGATGTCCACATCTGTATCTGTGCTTAAAAGCTTAAACCACAAGTCCTCTGTTGCTAAAGCTCTGTCTCCCTAAAGACCAGACTATTTAGTCCTGGTTGGGTGGTGAAGAGGATGCTGGAAGGATGCATTCAGGTGATGATTTCCTGAGATTCATGATGCCTCCAACCAGATAACAGGTAAACCTCGGGGCTTGGCTTCAGCTGCTTTTAGTCCTTTCAAAACGAGTCTAGGCTTTCTCTGAGTTTGACAGAGAGAAGGCAGTTTGGAAGCCGTTCATCCCAGCTAGCTTCAGATCCCTCACTTTTAGAAGGCTGAAGGGACATCTGAATGCAATTTAACAAAAGCAGCAATGGCTGTCAGTAGTTTAAGTCTCTTTGAACGTGACCGTGGTGAGCTGGCTCAGAAGCCTTTGCATTAGTGAGTCGCTTTCTTCTCTGCATCTGCACCTGCCCAAGGTCTCTCCACCTGGCTGGGTTTTGTGCAGTCTTAGAAAATGCCTGATCAGACAGGAACTAGCAAAAAAATACCAGCATAACCAACTGAGATTCAGAAAAGCTGGAATGAAACCAAACTTTCCACCTTAAACTCTCTCTGTCTGCACCAGCAGCCGCTGTTTCGGTAGCTAAGACCATCATGATTGAGTTGAGAGAAAGTGGTACCATAATAATTAACTGAAAAATTGTCTTGCACGCCAAGCAAAAATTGTAGATGAAATGATGCCACAAGAAGATGACTGGTAAGTCTTAAAATGGAGTTATCTCCTCCCGTGCTGCTTTAAATCTGATCTATAGTTTATTTATATTAGTTCTGTACTGTATATTTTCCATTTTGCAGAAATGCCTGGAGCGTGCATGTTAAGCAGTTAAGAAAATTAATCTGCTTGAGCAGTGATAACATTTGTAGAATGAAATCCTCACAATTAGAAAGACATTTGAAGAAACCATGTTAAAAGGTGCTGAAATGTTCTTGAAGAAATGCCACATGTTGCTGCGGGCAGTAATGAAACATTTCCATATAAAGTACTACATAAACACATAGAAAATGTAGACATATGTTAGCAGATTATGGAGTGTGAGAGCGATACAGTAGTGATGATTATTTGCAAGTGTTAATGTTACCAAAGCTTAAGGTTATCTCCTGGTCTTGGACCCTACACGTAAATAATTACATCTGAAAATCTGCATCTCCGAAGCTATCAGACGTGATGTACATTCAGCACTTCTGAAATACTGTAGGGTTTATTGATCTGCAGTATAGGATAGTAAATTCCAGCAGATTTATGCTCAGATATCAGTGAACATATGGCTTAAGACGTGCACGTTGGGAAGAAAGTTATTCATATTACCCACCCTTGCACGTGGTTAAGTGTTTGCAGCTCGGAGAGCGATCAATATGCAAAAGGTGAAGTCAAATATACATTAGCTACAGGGAGGTGATTTTCTATGCGTAGCACATAGCAGTTCTATCAGCAAACCAGAGAAATTTTATCTCTGCGTTCATCTATCAAATGCTTCCTGTGAACATGTCCATCTACTATGTAAATAGAGCTGCTTTGCTAAGTAGCTGTTTGTCGGAGTGCGATACCCTCCGTATTTCCCTGGCATACTGGAGCCACAATTGTCTCTCACAAAAATGAATGTATAGCAATCTGAGAAACAGCAGTGATGACTTCAGCTTTGGGAATAAGATCTTAGTGTTTCTTAGACTGGGGGTTTGTTCCAAACCTATTCCAAACCCTTTAAATCCTCTTTTTTTTTTCATTGATGATTTTTTTCCATTTGTCCTTATATTACAAGTGCTGCATGTTGCTCCTGCTCCAGGATCTAAAAGCACAACTATGAAATCAAGTGAGTTGAATAGTTCTACAGAGATTCTTAGTGTTGTTTTCCTAATGAGCATTTTTTCACATCCTTCTTTTTTTTTCCTTTCCCCCAAATGTTTGCTTGAATTAGAAAACAATCTCTGCACTCAAAAGCAGCAAATCACTTGAGACTCCTTTCTGAATAGTGCTGAGAAATCCCTCTTTGAGTATCTTTAAAGATGTTGCTCCAAGAAAAACAGGAATTTGTAACTCTAAAACCTTCATCAGCTCTGTAACTTTGAAATAAATAGTTCTTGGAAGAACTCAATGCTTGTCAGGCCAGGGCTTCTAGCTGGTGTGCACTGAAGCTATAGAAATTCAAGCAAAACAAGCTTGATGATCTTAATCTGTTTAATAGAGGGTGTTTGCATCATGGGGTTACACTCCAGCTCCCATTCTATAAAGACCAGGAATAGAAAAATCAGATAAGTGACTGATATCATTGTATTGCAGAAAATCTGATCTCCTTCCTGCCTGCTTTTATCCATCTATATATTTTTTGACTGAAGATGATGGTTGCACAGTGCATTCCTGAGAAACCTGCTGGGGGTTCTGTCAATACTGGTCACAGAGAGCCCCAGTTGGTTCCTTCCATTCTGGATCAGGCCTGTTCTTGCATAAACAGGAAAAATATGTAGGCTAGTGCTGGGTAGATTAATTATAAATTATAAAAGGCATGAGTATTAATTTGCATTTTGTAGCTTGGTGCTGTTCAGCTACCAATTGAATGATTCTAAATTGATTTATTTGTTTTTTAATCCTAATATCCTATAATTACGGATTGTGTCGAAGGCACATAGACCTTTAAAAACCAAGTGGGATTTCCACCGCAGCGCTGTGGAAAACCATGTCCCACAAGCTGTCCAGAGAGTCCAGCCCACGTCCAAGGAATCGATGCTGACAGCATTGTTTGATCTAAATTTCAAAGGGAAAATTGAAACCGTACTCGGGGTGCAAAGAGTTTCTGTAAACAGCGTAATCCACACGCTCTCATTCTTCTCCAAACCCAGCTCCCATGTGAGCTGGGTGACTGGGTTAGTGAATTATCTCGTGTTGGAGTTGCTGGGGTGGCTCCTGGACCCAGGCACCAGCGGGTCTCCAGCACCCGGAGCCATCTCGCACCCAGAGAGATGAGGTCAGTGCCAAATCCCTACTTGCCAGAGACAAAGGGAAAGGAATTTGGCAGGTGACCTGCCCATTCATGAGGAGAGCATGTCAACAGCGTGTTACGCAGGAGGATTTTGCTGAATGTGGTGACTAGAAGCCCTTTTGCCAAGTGTTGCACTCAGAGCATCAACAAGGGTTGGATTGAGATTTGCAAACAAAGAGCTGGGCAAATGTATTTTCCAGGTGTCTATTTTCAGAATCCCATCTATTTCTGTTCCAGAAATGAGCTAACTTTCAGGATGAGTCTTTCCTTTCTTCATTAGCTCTTTATTAGACTTGGGCTAATCAGGTTAGGTAGAATGAAAACTCCTCAGAACCTTCAGCTAAAGCCCAGAGGAAGCCATTTTTCCTTTAGAAAATTACATTCTTTTACTATTTTTTTCCCCCCTTTAAATTTCTGTTCCTCCTGTCACCATACAAGAACAGATGTGAATGAATTCCCCAAAGAAAATTGGTTCTTATGGCATTCTGGTTCAATTTCTTTGTCCATACCAGTCCCAAAAGATAGTAAACAGATATTATTTATAGGAAGATTTTATGATCTGCTTCTTTCAGATCCTTTTTGTATTTAAAAAACCCACAACCATCAAGAAACTTAAGTGCTAAGACTGCAGCTAGAATGCCATTTTAATTCTGTGTGTTCAATAAATACTGCACTGGTAGTAAGCAAAAAATAGATTGAAAAATAGGGTAGATAATATTAGTAGTTATCACAAAAGTTGTTTTAATGAATATTTCTAATAACTATTAAACATATATTATCAGCACGAGACTTTGTCATGGCCACATAGTGATCTGGACCCTATAGTGTTTAAAACACTGATTTTTGAGCTTGTAGATTTGGGTTCTTGTGGGTGAGTGGTGGCAGACAGGATGTCTCCCCTGTGATCATTTGAACTTCAAAGGCAGCAGCCATAGATCCCACTTTGGAGCTGGGTTCCGAATGCCCTGTCAACCCTCAACCCTGAATGTGTGATATATTTTTCATAGCATACACGTGCATTTAAAGGGTTTGCTCCATATTTTTTTTGGTAGGAAATGAGGTACTAGAAGAAAGAAAGGGCTTGGAGCTTTCTGAGTGAAAGCTACTTGCTCTTTGGCAGAGCACGTCGTGGTGCTGGAGCAGTTTGTCAGTAGAACTTCATGGCAATTAGCAGTATTGAAATAGCCAGAACAGTCCAAGCTTTGTCAGTCTGAACAGCACACGTGAGAAAACAGGCAGTTGTTTTCTGGCAGTTATGGAAAAGTCTGTAACCAGTATCAGTGTCAAAGGGGTGTGGGATGCTCCTGGTGATGCCAAAAGGGGTATGGGGATGCTCCTTGACATGTTGAAGGGGCTTGGAGATCTATCCTAATCCATCCCAAACAGCAGCTCCTGTCTCTCCTATCTCCTCATTACTTTATCCTCCTGGATTCCTGGCTTTTCTCCTTGGGATGCTGCCTTCAGTTAAGATCTGTCACTGCAGCAAGAGGAAACCTGCTCACACCCTGCTCTATTATCTGCTACCGTCTCCTGTATCCTTCTGCTTTCCAGTCTTCCTTGATCCTTAGCTCTTAGTTTCCCTGTTCCTATTTCCCTCCTCTTGTCCATTTTTCTTTTTTTCTTCTCCAGTCTTTTTTCTTTTAATTAGAGCAGCAACAGTTGGAGACTTAGTGCAATCACTTATATTTTACTCCTTGACTCCTTACTGATTATTGCTTCTGGTAGCAAAATATGATCTGAACCAGAGGGATTTGTTAGCTGAGTAACACACCAAACCTGATTGGTACACATTGATACAAATAGTTCATTAGGACTCTCAGCTCCAGCATCAGCAATGTTAGACTCCAATACTGCCCCAGACTATGGATGGCCACTGAGTGCAGAGGTGCTGATGCTCAGGGGCTGCCCTGTATGTTCTGTGCCACCACTTGCAGATGGCACCTCTGATGGAGTTGTTTTTGGAGGCCTTTCCAGCTCACGAGCTGCTCTTCCAGGCTCACCAACTATTAATACATCCCACTGCAAAACAAAATGCACTGGCAGACCAAGTCACATGTTGAAGAAGAAAATGTCACTGAAGGTTAACTTAAATCAACCTTCAGATGTGAGTCAGAGCCTCTAAGCTCTGATTTTAAAGCCTCAAAAATTGGCCTCGTGGCATGGTTTAAATACTCAGTTTTAAGTACCACCAATATCTGAGCAACAAAAGAATTAAAAAAAAACCCTCAACCCTGATATTTTTGAAGATCTTCCTTAGGAAAAAGTCAGTTTAGGAAGATTCAAAGAGGCTTTAACCCTTTACAGCAGGCAGTGGGCTGCATTTGTAAGAGGGAATCTTAAACACAAAGCGCAGCAAAGTCAGAGGAAAAACCCTTTACATCCCCTTTTAAACTAAAAAGGGTCTTGATCGTTGTTCTTTGAGGGGACTCACAGAATCTGAATATTCAAGTTAAAAGAGCTCACGTGCTCGCTAACATTTAGCCCTCGGTGAGTAATGGATGGTGGTTTTCAAAAGAGATTTGTACATCCTCCGTGGTATTTCATTGTAAAATCTTATTATCAGATTAAAGGAGCAAAAGGATAAAACTTAAAGGAGCTCATTATTATCAGATCTCATCTGTTTGACTTAATAATGAACTTGGGTGGTTCTGGAGGGATTTTCCTGATTGGGGTTGGAAGGATTGCTGGCTCATGGTCCTGTTACTAGAATTCTGATGCCTATTCTCTTCCTGTCACCAAAAGCAGTACCAAGATGAACACTTTATAGATAGGAGTTGATGCTTTTCCAGTTGATAATTCCTCTGGTTGGTGAGATTGCTTAAAAATCGTGTCATTTAGTGAGGGATTTATCTTTCTCTACAACAAACCATCTTTCAAAACAAACAAACCACCAGAAACAAAGTAGAGGAGTATTTTAAGTAAGAAAAAATGTCTCCTTCAGATTACAGTGGGATGCTAAGATAGAGTTGGAAAGATTGGGCCATCACATTGAACTCTAAGGCTCCAGGGATACACCCAGAGCCTTGGAGCATTTCTATTTTTGCTCCTGTGTCCTTGCTCCTTTGTCCTGTGATGCTGGCAATGACCTTACCTTGCGTAGCTCTGGTGACACAAAATTAGAGCACAAAAAGGGAGCTTTGCTGGTTTTGTTTTCAGCTCTGATGCTCAGCTTTCGATAGTCACAGAACAATATTTTCAGGCTTCTCAAAGGGCAGGTGAGCACCTTGGTCTCACAGCAGTGATGTGAATTCACATTCCTTGACATCTGAAGCACTTCCAGCTCTTTAAGTGGTGTTCTGGTGAAAACATTCTCAATGAGATCTGCAGTTTTGCTGCTTCTGCAGTCAAGGAAGACTGTTGGGATGCTCTGAGCTTCTTGACATGAGTGAGTCTGCTCTAAAAATCTGGAGACTGTTCCATAAGTTTTCAAATCTGAGCGGAGACACCGCGTTTGTGCTGTTATTGATCCCCTCTTTGATGTTGGCTGTGTTTAACTGAGCTGTATAAAACTGACTCTTTCAGAGCAAAATCTGATGCTCGCACAAAAAACTTGGCTGCTTCTCCATGTGCTGCTGAGATATCTTAGCCCTTTATTTTTGTGTTTTGAGTGTTGGGCTTTTTTTGGTCTGAAGGTTACTGCGTTTTAGGATGGGCTTAACGTTGTCCCAAGCAATGCTCTTCTTGACCTATAGGATAACACAAAACAAATGTAAGCATCTGATAGAAAAGCCCCCAGAAAGCAAATTTGGGTCATTTCCTTGGCTTCGTGAGACTTTGGAATAGGGCTGATATGTTCCTGCAGCAGAATTCTGCAAGATGCCTTGGAGAGATCATCATACTCCATCAAATAATCTGCAGCAGATCCTCCACAACAGGGACATCAGTATGCTAACATGAACCAAAATCACCAAATGGTTCCATCGAGGTCTCAGAGAAGAAGAGCTTTGCATTCCTTTTGCAACAGGCTGTGAAGCAAAGCAGCAGCCCTGGTCTAGGGGTTTGGCTGCTGCCCTTTCATTGGCTTTAGTATAAGGACAAGCTGATGAGACTTTCGTGTGCTCCAGTCTCTGCATCAGCTTCTTCTCTAAGCCCTCAGCCTCCAAGGCCACCAGCACTGCAATTTTTATACCCACTGATGCCATTTCATAACATTCTTAATATTTTTTCCCCTCTCCCCACTCTATTAATTATACAGCGTTAGATCTCTTGCAACATAAATAGTCCAACTGCCAAAATCAGAGCATGGTAGTGAGAATGCTGGAAGGGAGCTGCTTTTTTTCCTTCTTTTTGAAAAGAAACACTAGATTTTTTCCCACATGCTTCTTGACCTTCTAGAAACTCTTCTCTGGTGCTTTTCAGCATGCTTTGATGCTCAGCAAACACTGTGCTGTTTGACCACCTCCTGGTAGGGTTTCCATCCTCAGCACTTGGAGTAGGAGACCTGATGATACATGGAGCTGTGTACTCCAGTACATCCCTTTAAACCAAGCCTTTACCATCTGTTCCAACCTCTAATTACAAATGCAAACTAACACAATTCACAATTGCGTCATAAAAGAAGTAAAATATAAGTGATTTAAATGCATGTGTGTGTTCCTTATGCAAGGCAACAGTCATCTGTTATGTTTTACCATCTTTTAGAAACAACTCCGGGGTGAAATCCCTCTTTGTGGAAGGAAGAAAAGTGATTTTGTTGTAAGAAGGCTGCTTTTTGTAAGGTATGTTTCCACGTTATTATTGCACTTTATGTATATTTCTCTGTTTATGAATTCTCCTTCTGCCAAAATAGCAATATTTATGTCATGGAGGGATGGATGGTTTGTCCAGAGCCCTCTGATGTCCTCAGAACACATGGGCTGGGGACTCCTCCAGCTGTCTGTGCTCTCTTTTGGCTTCCCAGAACATCATCCATGTGCTCCTGCTACTTCCCCCATCTTAGAGATCTGTGTTTGTTTGTATCTTGATGTTTACATAGGCTTTTTTAACCTATAGATGGATATATCTGTTTGTTCTAGCCAGTTCCTCTCTGCAGGGCTAAGGCATCATTTGTTTTAAAGGCTGCCTTTAGTTATCCCTCATCATCTTGTCAGGTTTCCATCCTGAGAGACGGTGCTGTGAAGCTGCAGTGATACCTACCCAGCTAAAACTCAGCTTTCCAAGAAATTATATTAATTGTGGTCTGGATTTTTTTGTTGTTGTTTAAGGTATGTGTAAAATTCCCCTATCACTGGAATGCTATGTGCTTAGCTTCTAATTTCCATCAGAGTTCACTATTTCAGTTCAACAGCCCCATTTCTTGGGGTTAAATAAGCACCTTGTGATTGCTCAACCTTTCTTGGCATTGAGATACCCCAACCTAAAGCTTACACTCTCTCTAGACCTCCCACATCACCTCTGCCTTGAAGAGAGAGGACACCTCAGTCAGGGGGGGATGGGGACACAAAAGTAAGTTTCCTGGGGAGAAAGAAATTATTCTCAGTAAACAACTGTTGGGGAGCATCAGAGTGGCTTTCTGAGCTCCAGTCTGCTGGCGAGCAGTGAGTATTTTACATGGAACATACTGGGAACTTCTGAACCCTGCAATGTATGGAAACTTTCTGGATGTAAAATCCAACCCTGCGCTGTCTCGAGTCTTACTGCACGGTCTGTATAGCATCCATACGTGCAGTCTGCACAGCCCTGTGTCCTGGGCTGTATCCCCTCCTTGCCCACCTCAGTGTATTTCAAATAAAGGTCCAATATATCAAGGGATTGAACCTTGGGGATTCAAAGTGGGAGCTGAAGAATTTGGTTTTACTCGAATGTGAAAGGAACAATTAGCAAGGGTGCACCTACCCCTCCCTCCCATCAATAGGAGGCTTTGCAGGACCTTTGAAAGGCTTTGGATCAGGATCTAAAAGAGCAAAGCTTTCCTCCTAACAAAGATGCTTGAATAGGGATGGAAGGGTGGTGGTCAGGCACATGAACCAAAATGATCAGCACGTTTAGTGCCTCTCACTTAAACTGTGCCCTGGGCAAAGTGATGGGTTTATAACTAAGGAGTCCTGGAGAGTAACTGGTCCCATTAGCAATTCTCAGTGCTTGGTTCTAATGCACGTTAAAGGGTTACAAATGCAACTTGTTTATTCAGTGTCATGGCAAACACCTGGGAGGGTCCCCTTTCCAGCTGTGGGAATGGGGAGAGGAAAGTGTCTGCTGCTGGGAAGCAAGAGGAGAGGGGTTTGGGGGGATCTCTTCTGGTCACAGCCTGGGTGAGTGGGGGGCTACTGGGCTGTACTGGTCCTTATCTGGCAGTAAAGTGCTCAGGGCTACCTGGCAGCATCCTAGCCAGTCGAGGTGCTCCCACCATCCCTCTTCCTCACCTTGGTATGAGCTGAAAATACTTATTATGGTATAGGTCAGCAAGAAGGGGATGAGGAGTTACTTTTTAGGGGAAGGTTTTCCTGTTGCCTGCTCAAACAATTGCCAGCATTTGGCAACCTGGCTATTCAGAAATGTTTTGGAATTGTCTATTTCTGTTTTCTTTCCAGTCAGCTGCTGTTTTATTTTTCTTAGTGAGCCATTCTCTATTGTTATGGCTCTGTGGGTTATTTTTAAAAGCTCTGTAACTGAACTTTTTTTTTTTTTCCCCCTATATGTAATTTGGTTTTGATGTTGTCAGGGAATATTTTTGTTAAGCAAAACAACAAATCCACCCATATTATGAATTCATTTTATTTGAAGAAAATACAGTTCTAGATGCACCAAGGTTAAATTATTTGGCAGTAAGAGGTTTTGGATCCATTTCCTCTGGAGTGACATAGTCCTGATGAAACAATTGCTAAAAGGAATTTATTTTAAAATAACATGACCTGTGTTTAAAAGAAATTGGCCTCAGATAGTTCTGTAAGTTGCTTTTTCCCAGACTTGCTTATTGTTTTATTTAAAAGCTCAATTAGACCCATTAACTGGTCACATTCACTAATTGTGAGCTTGTCTTTTCTTTGGCTTATAAAGACTTTGGCTTGAGGTCAAAAAGAAAAGGGATGTAGTAGGCAGTTTTAAATTGCCAGTTTTTCTCATTTTAATATCAGTTTTGTTTGGCTCGTTTGCAATATGCAGATGGAGCTGTGGTACCAGAGCCCAAAGCCCTGATGGTGTCCTCACAACACTTTGGGCTGCTGAGATCCCAGGATCTGGCCCAGAAGCCTCCCTCGTGGGCTGAGGGCAAGACCCTGAAGTTTATTCTTCGTTGTTTCATTCCTTTGCTGTTACTCTGGCTTGCCTGCGAGAGTGTGTGGTGGTGATGCTGCTTTGTTCTGTGCCACAGACAGATGTCATCGGGGTTTTCTTACCTTTTTATGCCACGTGCATGCAAACACTGAATGAGGATTGGTCCCTGTCCAGCTGGGTGTTTTTCTAAGTCTTTTTCCTTGAATTTAAATGAAATTTAGTTCCAAAAATTACTCATTTTTTCTAAAGGAACATGTCTGGAACCTGTGAGGAGCTTTATTGCTTTTGCTTTTTGGCTGTAGGTTTTCTTGTGAGAAAAAAACCCCAATAAAATAATTGTCTGTGTCTTTCAATGACAAACGTTAATCTTGAACCTCCAAAAGGGCTTTGTATTATAAATTAAGGTGTAATTTGACCTCTCCTTGCTTGTGTTTATCTACAATTTTATAGTAGCATAGTAGAGCATAACAAGTGTCATTTTAATACAGAAAGAAGATTCAAATGGGGTAGTTCACCAGGCAAATTTCCATCCCAATACTCTGCAAAGCTTTGGCTCGGGTGAACCAGCTGAGGTAGGTGGGATAATGTCTTGATAAGGAAATAAAAGTTAATTGTAGAATAATCTGAGGCAGATTTTAAAGCAAACTTTGGTGTAGTTTCACAGTTCCTCTGAAGCATGGCAGGCAAAACCATAGGCACAGAAGAAAGTACCCTTACAAAGGTTTATGAAGTATATTTTTAATAGCTAGCTAGTCTGGTCTTGATTACTACAGCGAAGGCACCTCTGGGGTGTCACCTATGTTACATCTGTAATGCAGAAGCAGACCTGTGCCTTGCCCTCATCCTGGGGAGAAGCCATTTCTGTTGTGAGCTTCTAAAATTTTCTTCATCTATGCTGGAAACTCAGTGGTTGGGGTATTTCTTGGAACTTGCCAGAAGTGTATTGAGATGCTCTTGCTGGTAGGAGTGCATGGGACAGAAATAACTTCTCGATGAAGGAGCATTGTGGTGAAAGCTTTAAGATGATCAACATGGTGCCAGTACTCTGTCACTGAACAGAGGACTGACACCCTACCTCTCCTCTCAGCAATTCCCAGCTTTGTCACATCGGATTCAGTCAGTCTGTTGTTTTTAGGACATGTGCAGCCGTGATGTGAGGCAGGGTGGCCCTTCTGTGCAGGGGGAAGGGCTCTGCCTCGAGCCACAGCCTGCTCCTTGGGCCAGTGAGAGCAGGGCAATAGCATTTGCTCGAGTTAGATTGCTGACCTTAAGAAAGGTCAAACAGTTCTGTTGGAGTTGCTAATGTGATAAAATAAATATTCCTTTAGCTGCAGACTCCAGCCACCATTTTTTTATATAGATTTTTGAGAGGCACACTGAAAATATTTTTGGCCCAATCACTGCTTTAAATATTTTTTAGCATGACTTTTTTTTTTTTTACTTTTTTTTTCCCCCTAGAAGCATCATTTATGTTAGTTGGAGAATACTGCTGCCTACCAGAATGTGAAAATAGGTTTCATTCAATTAATGAACTGGAAACAGGAAGATGTTACATAGTGAATGAGGTTTACATATGATAATGTTGGATTTGTCATATAAAAGATTGCTTCCTTTCAGCTCCCTGAAAGGACTAAATTCTGCTTTTGTACAGGTTGTACAATGCTAATAAAAAGAGCAGGTTCGATGGAAAGCGTAACAATAAACTAAACCTGTAATTCTAATGAGCAGAAAAGAGGACGATGATATTTCCATACACGTGTAGATCACTGCTGGGTAGTAGCATCAAAAGCTAAAGGCTCAATCCCAGCTTTGCAGCAGGCTCTGTACAGAGAGCAGCGAATCTCTGCTGTGCCACCTTGGCTGGGGTGGTGTGGGGAAGAAGCTGAAGCTTCACCCACTTCTTGCCTTTTGTTTTCCCCTTATTTCAGTGGGGAAAGATGACATCCAATAAGTCTCTATCCAATGTCATTGGAAAGCTGCTTTCCCTTGCAGGCTGGGCAAGAATGGTGCCTGGTCCAAGGCAAGAAGAGGTGGAGTTTCTTTATTATGTGTGGGGTTTCTTTATTATGACTCTGCTCAGCAGTAAAGTCTTTCTTAAGCAAAGGTGGAATCCCTCTGCTGGGAGCCAGGCTGGGAGAGCTGGGGGGGTTCAGCCTGGAGAGAAAGCTCTGGGGAGACCTTCTGGGGGCCTTTCAGGACTTGAAGGGGCCTGGCAGAAAGATGGGGACAGAGTTTTGAGCCTGTTGTGACAGGACAGGGAGTTTTTAAACTAAAAGAGGGAGATTTAACATTTTAAGGGGGGAATAATTTGCCTAAATTAAACTACAGAGCATCCTCCTACTCCCAGGAGTCCCACTTCTTCAGCCCTGACCCTTCTCGTTGTTCTCAGTTGGACTTTGTTGAATTCTTTCCATTTCTTGTCACCTTTTTTAACCTTCTGAGCTGAGGATGGGACATAGCATTCTACCCAAGGCCCTCTCTTTACGAGGCTTGGGTAATTACCACCGTGGTCTCGTGCAAGATGCTCTTGTTAACAGGAGCAGTTTCCTTCTGTTGTTTGAGACTGAGCTCACGGGCCACTATGACTTTGAAGCTCTTCTCTGTCACACAGCTCCCTTACTGGCAGTTTCCCATTTGCTTTTGATTTCTCCTCAACATTTTACACCTGCCTTTATTGAATTTCATCTTAATTTCAGACCATCTCTCCAAACTGTTAATATCATCTTGGATTTTGATCCAGACCTCCCAAGGGTTCCCCCCATCCCACCTCCTCAAGATTGCAAATTTTATAAATGTAATATCTTTTTTTTTTCCCCTTTAACTGAGTCATTATGAAAATATTGAATATAGCTGGAGCAAGGACAGATCCCTGAGGAATCTCACCTGAAATTTCCTCCCTGTTTGACAGTGAGCCATTGATAACTACTCCTTGAGAGCAGTTTTTCAGCCAACTGTTCCCTCCACCTTATGGTAATTTTATCTAGTTCTAGACCATATTTTCTTAGTTTTATTATAAGAACGTCATGTGAAACAGTATCAGAAAGCTTACTAATAACAAGATGTATCACATCGGCTGCATCTCCCTTATCCACAAGGCCACTTATCCTGTCAAAGAGGGAAATTAAACTGGAGAGTTCTGTGCATGAGACTTTTCTTTTTTTAATCAAGCCATTTGAGTTATGACCCCTGCAGTATTAGATAAATTTTTCAGAAATAACAAAGATGCTGGGTTGTTTTTTTTCCTAGGCTACCACTCTAAGACAGGTTGCTTGTTTAGGGGTATTTTTTGTTGTTATTGCTGCTGTTGGGGTTTTTTGTGTGTGCTTCCTTATTTTATTTTTAATAAGCTGGTGATGTGAGATGAAGAACCATACTTTGATAGCAAAAAGCCATTGTATGACTGTTACTAAAGACAAAAATTAAGGTGGGAACAACAACCCTTCCTCCATAATAGTGTTTTCTCCCTATCGAGCTCATCAGTAGGAAGTAGATTTAGAAGTGCTTTAAATTATTTCACATCATTTAATAGTAATCTAACCAGCATGTACTGCGTGTACCCTAAGTGCTGATTTTTTTTTTTAAAGCATAAGAGGAAGAGCAAAAGAACTTTTTATTCTAAGTCATTCTGTAATTTACACATTTTTGTATCAACCCACTTACTAGTGCCATACATAAGTGTTTCCTCTGAACAGATTTAATTTTTAATTTTCCTGAATCAGTGTTAACCAGGAAAAAGGTAATTGTTGTCAAGAGTATTCAAACTGTCAGAATATCATTCAATCTAAAAGCTGTTAGAATCTGTGCAAAAGTAATTACTGAAACTCTATTCAACTGTAATAATAACCTGCCACTGATGACAGCAATTACTGGGGAAAGTGTAATAGAAATCAAAGGCGCATTTTTCTCTGACAAGTACATTTCTAACTAAGGTTTACATTGGCTGAATAGTGTTGACAATGATGATGTGCTGTATCACTCTTAATCACGGCTGGCACGATGGTACAGTTTGAACTGCTCACTCTTTGAGGAGGACTAATTGTGTGTTTCATTTGACACTGGCCATGCTTTCTGTACGTAGGGGTAGATATTCTAGGCGAGCAGAGTTGAAGTGTTGTGCCTCGTTGCCTGACTCCCACCCTTTTTTAAGTGTAGGTTTTAAGTACTTCTGTGCTCAACACAAAGGCTCCAATTAGAACCGGGATGAACCAGTTGGGTCAACTTCCAGTATGTACAAAACACAGAGGGATGGGAAGGAACGCGGGGGCGAAGGTCAGCTCAACTTCTGCTTCCTGGTTAATGAAGGTCATGCGCCTGGATTTACCTCTCTAGAAGGTAGCTGTCTGATCAGGGAGACCTGAGAAGGGAGTTCTTTGGTGCTTTGAGTTAGTGTGAAGTCACTGCATGGAAGGAGTCTGCTGTAATTATTAAGATGTCATATCTCAGTGCCAGTACTTCAACTCAAAACCCAAGACACAAGGCACACACGAGGTCCCGGTAGGAAGGATGGCCCTGGCTTTGGTGGACCTGTGTTAGGAGAAGAGTTAGATGTATGTGTTATCTGGAGCAGGAGGAGGAAAGCAGTTTTGCTCTCAGCATTTATTCCCCTGTGGATGAATTTCACCCACTTCTCATAGAATCACAGAATAGCTTGGGTTGGAAGGAACCTTAAGGATTATCTAGTTCCAACCACCCTGCCATGGGCAGGGACACCTTTTACATCAGTAGATAAAGACCTTATCTCCAGAATCATCTCCTGGTGTGAGAACTCCTTAGGAACAGCTCAGTTTCAGAACAATCCATCCCCAAATCTCTCTTCTAGCATCCCACATGTCTGCCTTCCACAACAACTCCTGCTTCTGAGAACAAGCTCAGGAGAGCTGTCCTTCAGGAGCAATACTGGGGAAGTGTCCAGCCCCACATGCATTGGTCCTGTCTAACAGTTCTCAAAATAATTCCCAAAACACATTAAAACATCACCCAGGGAACTAATTTTAGCAGGTTTTTTTTGCCATCTTTGGTCCATCAGAGTAACTTTAAGGACAGAACAAGTGCAGGAGATGATGTGCAGGTCTGGAGCAAAGCTGATGAGAGCAGTTTCAGAACACACCAATGGCCAGGTCTTCATGCAAGAAATGAGCTCCATTGATTTTTATAGAGTGGAAGAAATGAAGATAACTGGGTGACATTGTTCAGTTAATCATGTTTCTCATGTCAGGGCTCTTTTGTCCTTCATATATTCCACAGACCATAAGCCCACGTTCACTACACAGACTGAAACTCATTATTATTTCACAGCAGAGCCAACTCTCTCCACCAAGACAACTCAGTGGGAAAACACAGTGTGGAATTCAGGTGCAGAGTGGGGAGATACAGAAGCAACCAATCCTTCTAAGGCCACCCAATAGCTTATATGCATTAAACTTAATCCAAACCCCACCTAGGACTTTTCATGATGCTTCCTGAGCCACATCCCAATGAAATCATTGCCCACCCCTGCAATCCCATTTTCCCAAGGTGGTTCTGAGCTTTATGCAAAACACTTTCACACAGCGTAGCGTGCGAGTAGTCCAAGCAGACTCCGGGGATGCTCTCATGGACTTAAAACTTGTGGCTAATGGTTGACTCAGCCTGGTCCTTGCTTGGCTCCAGACAGGAGACTGCCAGGAGGCGTTCATTGTATCGTTCTACTTATTGCAGTAATTGCCTGTTTATGTTTTCTGACAGCCAACGCTACCCGATAATTTTGATAAACAGAGGCGCTTTCACAAAGTCTACGAAATAAAAGTCACAGCTCTTGAAAACCAGAAGGATTTTATTTTTTTTTTTAAAGGAAACTTGGTATTTCTCCTGGGATTTTCCTATTGATGTTGAGCAGTTGCATCAGATGGGGTCCCTGGTGTTCTGTTAACATGTGGCTCTGGTTTATTTCACCGTAACAATAATGCAGTTCAACTGAAAACATGTGTTAAAACACTCAGATTATTTTTTTTGGTGCACACCTTATTAATTATACTAACTGCCAAATGATGGGATCTTTGACAATCATTTCTATAAACTCTTTGGGTTTCTAAAATGATGGACTACCTGCATGAAGGTTTGCTGGGGCTTTGAGTGGCTGCAGGCAGGTGTTTGCGTAGCGAGGCAATAGGTGTATTTATGCACACCGTGCTGATGAGTGGTTGTGGTTCTCTCCTTACTTGAAATGAAAGGTGTGAGAGTGACTAAAAACAAAAAACATGCCAGGACCTCCTCCCTGATTGGAGTTCTCTACCTAAGAGCAGAATAATATGAGCTGTATCTGAATGATATGAGGATTTGCCTGGGCAAATTGTGTGCTTAGCATTGATCTTTGCTATTTATAGGTGCTGGGGTTGTTTTTTCCTCTTGGAGGGTTGCAACCACAGTGAGGTGGCTTTTCCCATTAGATCATAGAATCACAGAATGGCTTGAGTTGGAAAGGACTGTAAAAATCATCTCATTCCAACCCCCTTGCCATGGGCCCGGACCCCTGCTGCCGGACNGCCGGACCAGGGAGCTCAGAGCCTCATCCAGCCTGATCTTGAACACTTCCAGGGGTGAGGCATCCACAACTTCTCCAGGTAACCTGTTCCATTATCTCACCACCCTCAGAAAGAAGAACTTCTTCCTAATGTCTAGTCTGTTTCTACCCTGCTCTAGTTTAAAACCATTGCCCCTTGTCTTATCACGACATGCCCTTAGGAAAAGTCTGTCCCCAGCTTTCCTGTAGGTTCCTTCAGGTATTGGAAGCTGCTGTAAGGTCTCCCTGGAGCCTTCTCTTCTCCAGGCTGAACAACTCTCTCAGCCTGGCCTTGTAGAAGAGGTGCTCCAGCCTTCTGATCATCTCTGTGGCCCTCCTCTGGACCCTCTCCAATAGATCCATGTCATTCTTGCGCTGGGGGCTCCAGAGCTGGACACAGGGCTCCAGGTGGGGTCTCACAAGAGCAGAGTAGAGGGACAGAGTCACCTCCCCTGACCTGCTGGCTTTGCATCTTTTGATGCAGCCCAGGATACTGTTGGGTGTAAAGGATGAAAGCACCTAGGGCAGAGCTCTGTCTCTGCAGCAGTCACTCCACTGGTGACAGTGCTGGCGTGACCACCAGGCAGCCTTTTTGCAAGGTGACAGAGACTGAAAGCCTTTTATTTTTGTGTTTACATTTAGTCAAGCTGAACACCTAATAAGCAAGAGGACCTGGCTTAGATACATCATCACCATCTTACCCTGGCGTGACCACCTCCAGTGGACAGTGATAGAGAAGATGGGATCCAGGCCAGGGATGAGACTGCAGCATGTGGCAGTGAGGACAACATCTGCCTTGCATATTTCTACTTGTCTACATAATCACGCATAGCTTTCTATTGTTCCAGGAGTTACTCAAGCATATAATAGAGTTTCAGTGAGTTCAAGCCTCCTGTTTTAGATGGTGTTTTAGTGAGTTGTTTTTCTGCCTCAACATGGATTAGGTTTGGGTTTTTTTTAGATATATATTTTATTTTTTACCAGCCCCGTCAGATCTAGGGAAGGATGTGGAGAGTGTGATAGAAATAATGGATTGTAAATGCAGACTACACAGCTATATCATGAATTTCAATGTGTAAGAAACAAAAATATTACCTGAAATACACTCTTGATGCCTGCTCACAAATGGCTGTAGTGGAAAACAGCCCTCTGGCCACGCACGGACTCTGCTTCTGTGTGTGGAGCTTCAACCTGGTGCAGATGAACTCATGTGATGGAGCCAGGGCTTTGTCCAGGGCATGGCATCCCCAGACAGGATTTGTCCCCAGGAGTTTTATCTGGGAATTGTGTTTGCAGGTTCATAGTGGTGGTCTGAGGTATCTGTTCAGTTTTGCTGCGGGTGCATCGTGAGTTGGGGGTGGTGATGCTGGATCTAAACAGTCCTGAGCCCCGTGCCACATCCGCTGGATATTGGGCAAGCTCTGTCATAATAATTTAATGAGGAAAAAAAGTATTGGAAACAGTATAGTAAGTGTTTCTGGGCTTGTTTTGGCAGAAGTACTTCCAGTTTAAGTACACCAACGATGGGCTCGTGAAATGGGAGCAGGTCATGTGTGCTCATCCTCCTACTTCCTCTCAGCCAGGTTGGTTTAAACTGTTTGAGTTACTGGTACCTGCTATCCCAGATGAATTTTTTTTTCCTTAATTTTTTTTTTTTGGCCTGAAGAGAATTAAAGTGCTCATTTGAGCTGCTTTGCCAACAGATCTGTTCAAAACCTCCAGCAAGTGGGTTTTAATGAGCAGCTGGGGGAGTAACTTGTTCCTGGCACAGACTGCTCCTAAAGAGGCTATCTCTGCGTATCCTTAAGGCATTTTAAGAGCCTGAACGCTTATTTCTATCTTTAAATCACATTAAAAGCAACTTCAGGTGTTGCACTGCTTTAAGCCATTCGATTCCTTCAGACTGCATGGTGCCCACATCTGCCATTAGCACATCCCTTTTAATGATCAAGGCTGGACTGTTCAAACGAGCTTAAGCAAGTTAGCACTCAAATCCCTCAGGAAGGCAGCAGGACAGATTCGAACACATCCATCCTGCTTCTTAATTAGATCCCAAAATCTCCAAGTGGAAATCAAGAGATGTTTTAAGCGATTCTTGTATAATTGCTACCTTTAGTTAATTTTTTTCCTAAGGATTTTCAACCTTGATTCAGAAGATGACATCAGTTGTGCACTTAACATTAAGCATGTAAATAACCTCCTCTCTCCACGGCAGTAACTGGAGCAGCCATTAAGTCGTAGGAACACCTTTGGAAGTTAGGTGGATGCTTAATTTTTTTTGCTAGCTAGCTGTCTAATGTTAAACAGGTATTTATGTGCTTCTCTCCACCAGAGACTTAAGGATATAATTTAAGTAGATGGGTGTCTTCTCCTAATGACTATAATAAAAGATCAGTGAGGGAAGGTGGGGGGGAAGTGTGTCAGAGGCAGTGGTGGGTCTGGAAAGTGCAGGAATGGATTAAAAAATTTTCTCTTTCTCTTACTTTCATTTTTTAAGCCCATACAAAAGGAATCTTGTCCTTTTCCTCAGGTGAGTAAAGGAAGGAGCTGCTTTGAAAACAGCCATGTGTATATTTTCAATTTCTTTCTGTTCGTTTGGTCACATGAAGGGGAAAAAAAAAACCCAAACAAACCTGTCTGGCAGGCAGATGTTCTTTGAGTGATTTCCCTGGGCTTTCTCAGAGGGAAAAGGTTTAAAAATAAAAATAAACTTGCTAAGGGCCATCCGATGCCTGGTGCTTTATTAGCTGTTGTTCTATTATATGACCCATCATTCTGCCTTCATATGTGTACAGCAGCCAGTACAGAGCTTCAGGAACAGCAAACCTGTGCTGTTTGTTTGTCTTGTGTTTCCTCCAGTGGACAGCGTGTTGTTAGTGTCACCCTCTCTGCTTATATTTAGTACAAGGAGGCTACAAGTCCTTTTAAAGAAAAAAAAACCCCACCAAACTACTTCAGGGGTACTCTATGCATTTTTATTCCTGAATATTAAGTCCCAGTTTTTATAGCCCGAGCTCAATCTGTGGCTTCATAAAACATCGTAAATTGGAGCTTAGCTTTACAGGCAAGCAAGATGATTTGATAAGCGTGGGATTGCACCTACTACATCAAATAACATTTCTTCTCTTACTATCCAGAAGTACTGACTTATGGCACTGGTTCACCAGCAAGCCATGAGACAGAAGCAGCCCTCTGCAATTAACTTCTTGCATCTTTCCTTGATGGTTTTTTTTTTTTCCAAGGGAGGAAAAAAAAAACCAACCAGAAAAGTTCTTTTAACCAGGTGTTTTCTTGCAATTTTACCTCGTAGCAGAGTCGGCTAAGTGCAACCTCTTGTCACCACAATCATTATCTATAATTTAGATTCAAGAAGCAACAGAAACTTTTAGGATGAAATGAACATAAACCCAGAAACCTCTGACTGCTCCATCATCCAGCCTTGCAAGTACAGTAGCTGTGTCAGTGGCTGTATTAAGAGCTATTAAAATGGCTTTGATCTATTGCTGGGTTTTGGTATGGTTTTCGAGGTTTTATTATTCCTCTGACTGTCATTTGCTATTTTTAAATGGAATCTACTATTATGGGATATGAGCAGCCTGTCCTTCAGAGGAGACTTGGCACTCTTAGCCCTTCTGCTCATTGTCAGTGGCGTGAAAAGGGGGATGCCAGCCATCCCCTGGTAGCTGGATGTCTTAGCCACCATTTATACCAGTTATCATCAAAGATTTCTGATATTCCAGGATGTGTGGAGGCACAGGAGCTGCAAATGGAACGGCTCTGCCATGCAGTGCTGCAGTCCAAGAGCTCCATGGGTTTAACTGGGTGAGGATCCCCATGGGTGCTTACAAACCATCCCTGGTGCCTTTGGCCCCTCTTCTCAGCGAGCAGTGTGGCCCAATGGCAGCTGAGTGAAGAAGTCTCTGCTGGTCTCCCCAGATTCTTTTCCTTGGTCCAATCTTACTCTCTTTCCATGACCCATATTTCTCCAGTTGTGAGCAGGTCACAGCTGTTTCCTGGGTCTGCTGCATAGGGTTTGGGTGATGTTTTTCCACAAGGACATGAACAGTGTTTTGAGGCTAAATCAGTACCTGGCTGAGATAGTGGTGAGGAAAGATTTCTTTTTCCCCTCCTGACTCAGTCACCTAATGAACCCCTGCCTGTGCATAGCAATTTTTGCAACTATATTTACAAATATTTTCCTATTCCATCTCTTTGACCAAAATTAATGTTAATGGGTGTTTTTAGCCTTGCCTGTCACTCTAGTTAACTTCTCATTAAGCTTCTTGGGTCGAATCTAGAATGACAAGGCTCTAGCAGCAATATCAAGGTACCTCCCCTGGATTTTGAGCCATCCTATTGCAGCTACATCTGCATTTATTTTTACTATTCCTTTGTTTTTTTTTATTTTACTACTTTTCACCACAGCTAAGATGCCACAAAAAGACTTTTGGCCAAGCTGATGGTTTTCCTTGTGGAGCTGTTACCCAGTGTACTGCTGGCAGTGCCTGAAGGGGGAAATACATAAGTTGGAAATCAAGCTTCCACAAAAAGAAAACAACCCAAAAAACCCCAGCACTTCTGATTAGTATCTCATATTGTTATCCTTCCTGCTTCATTTGTTTTCCAGATGGGCGAAATAAAGGTCAACAACCCTGGGGCAACAATCTGATTTGAAAGAAATGTGATTTCTGGAAGGGAAATTTGCAAAAATAGCCATAACCAAGAAATGAGAAACATTTTAAGGAATTGGCTGCTCAGACTAATCTTCCGCGTGGTTTGTCTTCGTGAGTTGGTGATATTTTATTGCCCATGCAAATGCACTGATAATCCTGTCCTGTTCTTTTTGTGATGTTTGAAAATCTTTTCTTTATTCAAATTTGGATACTATTTTCTTGGAGGAGGAGATAAAGGAGACCATCGTGCACTTAGGTGAATGAAAGGCATGGTGTAGGCTACTCCTGTTTCCAAGGAGGAAGATGTTGGAGCTACCATGTCCCTAGGTTGGCCAGGAACTGCTCTTCCCACCTTCCATCCTCCTGGGTTCCCTCATGTGCTATCTGCTCACTCCAGCACATAATGGCTTGTGCTTCTCTGTGCTCCTGCCTCCTTTGTGGCTCCTCAGAGCAAGGCCAGCACTGCCTGTCACTTCTTCAGGAGGTCAGCAAGGACCATCCAGCCATTGCACGATGAGAAGGGCTCACAGCAAAGCTCTGAGCTGGAGCATCCCTCCACCGTGGCTCACCTGCCCTGTCCTGCCTGGGAGAAGGGGATCTGGGGACCTGCTGCCTGGCTGCTGTGTGTGTCTCCTCCCAAAATCTGGGTCATGTCTCCCTCTAGGGGCTCACGACGAGGATGGAACCCACCTTCCTCTGGCAGAGGAGGCTTTGGATGAGCTGTGAAGCTCCTTTTTGTAGTGAGATGGTGTGGGGGGGAAAAAAGGTGTTTAAGCTTGTAGGGGTTGTATTGTGACACAGAATGTGTACCCGTGAAAAATACAGGTTGAAAGTTTTATGTTAATCAAGTGTTTTGGTAGAAATTAAGTTCCTGTCTCCTGCTTCTTGTTGCCAGCATGTCAAGGGAGAACTTCTTGAGGCCTTTCAGGACTTCAAGGGGCTTGTCAGAAAGATGGGGACAGACTGTTTAGCAGGGGCTGTTGGGACAGGACAAGGGGTGATGGGCTTAAACAAAAAGAGGGAGATTTAGACTAAATAAGAGGAAGAAATTTTTAATGCTGGAGGTGGTGAGAGCCTGGCCCAGGCTGCCCAGAGAGGTGGTGGCTGCCCCATCCCTGGCACCATCCCAGGGGAGGTGGCCGGGGCTCTGAGCAGCACCCTGCTCTGGTTGCAGATGGCCCTGCTGCCTGAAGGGGGGTTGGACCAGATTACTTTTAGAGGTCAAACCCGTCTGTGATTCTATCTCGACTGTGAGGAGGCTGAACTAGCTATCTGTCAATGAGCTTTTACTATATGGTCAATGGACCAAGTGGTCTCATTTTTGCTCTGTGCCCTGTCCCCAGCCTGGGCAGTGGTGACTTGGCTCCTGCACCCCCTGAACATTGCAGGGGGGTGTACTGGCCAAACCCTCCACCCCTCTGCTGGGTGCCTGTCACCTTCCTCTGTAGCATCCCTTGGCATTTTGGAGGTGCAGTTTGAGTTTGTGGTTTAATTTGACACCTTTGCAGACTTTCTGGGTACTTTGTTTTCCCTGTGTTTGTGGTAAGAAGAGCAGTGGGAATTTCCCCCTGTTTAGTGGCCAGGCAGCCGTGATAATTGTTGTGTGCCACCAATGACCTGGTATTGATCTGAAAGTCGGGGAAGAAAAGAGGTCTGATAAATACAAATCAATAAATTCAATCAAAGTCTAAAGGACAGTCTTCCTAGAGGCACAAGGGGGAATTGCAGAGATTGAAAGGCAGCCCACGAAGCTTGAATGACTCTGCTGGTCTCATGTGAGGAATCAAGCACAGCTCTCAGAGACTTCTCTTTAATTAGGGCACACAGATTCATTTCACCAACTTTAATCATTGGGAATTTAGACTAAGTCTTCCTCAACAGTCAGCTTGAGAGATGGGATGAGTCAGCTTCTGGAGGAGGGTGTTCATTAGCTGTGGTGTGTCATCATATGGGCAGGGGGTGCCTAATTTTCAGGTGGCCAAAGCTCAGTGCGGTTCATCTCATCCTTCTTAACAGTTGTTTCTTGAACCTTTACAGCTGCTCCCTGGGGAGAAGCAAAGAATCCTGTTTACCATGGCAATTATTTACCTTGAGATGATTTCTTGTTGCCTGAAAGTAATTTCTTTTGGTTTTTAAGTTATGGGTGTTCAGTCATCAAAACCAAGGGTCTCTGTAAAGATGCAGTGATGGTGTTGCTGATAAATAACCTTACCAAATTTTTCAAAAAAAATAATTTGGGTACAATTATTATGATGATGATGATTTTTTTAGCAACTGTATCATAGATCAGGAATAGCTCCCATACATCCAGCTCATGTAGCAAAGACTTTGTGTGCATCTCGTGCGACGTTTGCCAGCCTTTGGAGCTTACAGGATATGTCAGATGCAACCCCTACATAATAATTCTTTCTTGCTTGTTTATATTAACCTTAATTGAAGAATACAGTTCAAAATGAAGACTGTAGTTCCAAATGAAGCTGAAGGATTTTGCTCATTTGAGGATCTGAGTATATTATGGATGTGTCTGTGCTGCAAAACCAAAGGCTTTGCTCCCATTTCCATCAACCCTGTAAGGTGCTGAGCTTTGCCCCCAAGAGTGATGTTCAGTTATCATACCCAGGAGAGCAGACCTGCAAACTGTAGGGCAGAAGATGTGATGGCAGCTGCTGAAGGAATTGTCCTTGTCCCACCCTAGATGTCACCTTCAGCAGGGAGAAGAGCTGAGGGTGTGTTTAGCTCTTATATTTTCCTTTTTTTCATTTTGATTTGTGAATGGTTTGGCCCAGGGTTCCCTCTGTGGGTGGTGAGATATCCAAGTTGAGCCTCCTGGCTGTGAGGTCTCAACCTGGTTGTCCCCCATGGCTCCTGGCTGCACCTTGACTATGGAAGGAAACAGTAGAATTAATTTTGTTCTCTTTATAGATCAGCTAAAGAACATCTTCAAAGGAGATGAAAAAAAATATTCAAGGTGGAGCAGGCTGTCTGTGTGGAGGGAGAGATCGTTGGGTTAGCAACAATGAGCTGTAAACAAGGCACGGGCAAACAAATGGACCTGGAAACCAACCCTAACAAGCATCAAAAATCCAGAGGGAAGGCTCCAGCAGCGTGTTAGAAGCTGATGCATGTCCTGAGCACTGAGTAGGAAGGAGCCAGGCGTACATGTGGTCGTATTCAGGGACGTGTAAATGAGAGGTAATAAATATAAACCAGAGAGAATGATGCTGAAATTGTGTTTGGGATGAAAAGTGATTTTATTTTTTTTAAATTATTTATGTTATTTCTTTTTAGTTACAGAAATTCAAAGCCAGATCTAATAGAAAGCTTAGTATCTAACCTGGGGTTATATCTAACATGGGCTGTCCCGCTCGGCAGCGACGTTCACGTTCAGGTCCAGCAAGGACAATGTCGGTGCTCAAAAGGGGGTCTCTCGGGGTCCCTCTGACCTGTCAGGGCCAAAATAATCCTCCAGTTTCCTCAGGAACCGAGTCCCTGTGTCTTCACAAAGGTGGCCCAAGTGTCTCTGCCAGTGTTTTGTGGCTGCTGTGGGTGCTTTCTCTGATTTTCTGCTGATTATGCTAGAGCAATATTGCAAGGAATTTATGCATAATGGACATAAATCTCACTATATGAGCCACCTGAGAGGCAAGAAAAATGGTCTCTGTCAAGGATCTACATACAGAAATACATTAAACAACAGCTCTCAGTAGAGCAGGAGCTTTGGTTTCGAAGGTAGGGTTTGGGGGAATAAAGAAGAATAAAATTAGTGCTTTTGTAATGCATTAAGCCTTTTGGGGGGGTGCTTCACTGGCAGATTTTTATAGCCTTAAAAGATAAACGGTGGAGATAATAAATTTTTCAAACTTTTAAACCCATCTTCGGAAGGAAGACTCAGAAAGCTTTTTCCTGCAGGGCTGTAGAGCTGGAAGAGCTGCTCAGCTGGGCCTTTAGGCCACTGTGGTAACTTCCAATTAGCAAAACATACATCACGAGTGGCTGCCCACCAGGATGGGAGGGCTTGTGGCAGCCAGGATGAATGGCCGCACACATCCCTGCACAGGCCCTCACTGGGCTGATTGTGAATCACCCAACTTCAGCCACCCGAGGGGATTTTTAGCCTGGGATTGAGTCTGTTAGAGCCACTCTCTTCTCTTGGGCCTGGATGGGTGTGATATTTTTTTTGTCGGTGACTGAGAGCTGCCAAATGGTTTTGATAAAGGGAGCTGAAGAACAAAACCATCGAACGAAAGCAGGCTCGGGCCTTTCAGGGTGTTAGTTATTACAGGGGGAAGTGTGATGTTATTAAACTGTGCCTGAGCCTCTTCCCGTCACATTTCTGTGGCTCTGGCTTTGTTATACATATTCTCATAAATTATTTTGTTGCTATAGCAATACTTTTCTGTGGGCCTAATCCTTTCTCATTTACAGGGAGGCCTCTCTCGGTTCAACGGGGCCTTTACTTTGGCAAATTACCTCTCAAATTACATCTAGAGGTTTCTGCTTTTCAGTGCTAATCTGGATTAGGGAACTCTTGATCTGGGTTAAAATGGCTTTGGAAATTCTGAGTAAAGTGCCAAGAGATTGCATTTGTAAAACTATAGCATGTATATATGTGCTGTGTGTGTAATCAGACTGGATCTTTTCAACCTACAACGTCTCCTGTACAAAGAAGCAAGTGGTGGAGCAAACAGAAACATGTGATAGGACACTCTGTGTGCTCCACACCTAGAGATTTCTGAATTTTGGTCTCACATTTAGAATTTATCTCCCAGTCAACTATTTTTTTTTCCCAGCCATGTGGCAGGAGGAGCATCAGGGAGGATTGTGGGGTGGCACAAAGCAGAGGCAGTGAGCTCTGATGGATCCCAGCATTGTTCTAATCCATAATTTTTCTTGTTTTTTTTGGTGTCGTGTCCCGTCCCCCCCCTTTTTTTTTTTGGCTTCAGTTTTGGTTGCTTTGTTTGGGGGTTTGTTTTGTTTTGGTTTTTTTTTTGAGTGTTTTGGTGATTATACCCATGTGTGTGCAGACAGTGCTCATGCACCAAATATCTTCCATCCCTCAGGCTGGGTCATTTCAACTCTCAGCCATCCCTTGCTGCACGGTTCACGGATCAGCAACGGGGGTGACACAATTTAAGTGGCAAAATAAATACTTTAGATTTTGTATGAAAGTCAGATTTGAGGTGAAAGGATTAACTTGTTTGCTTTGTATTAAGTAATACTTATTTAATAATGTTTTCTTATATTAATTTTTAAAAGGACAAGTTCAGAAATGAGACCAGGCTTTGGATAAACTTTCCTTAATACCCTAAAAGCATCGTCATAATGCCAGCTCTGCTGCCACAAGCGTGCAAAATTAGTAATCGTGAAAGGTTAATAAATAGAACTCAAGTTGTCAAGCAGCAGAAAGCTGCTACTGAAGGGCAACAATGAGCTGGATTCTGATCTTGAGACTTCAAATGAAAGCGTTTAAAGTCCAGCACTGAATTCATCGCTGAAATTCAGCCAGAGGGGCTTGGGTTAGCGACGAGGGGCGACTATCAACCACAACTGCCTCGTTAGGCTCACAAAGATTGGCACGCGTTTGAATTCGGACCAATTTATTCATGGTTACTCCTATAGGCAAATTTATTCGGATGCATCATCTCTTTCAACTATTCCCAGTTGGGCAAAAGCTTCCAGCTCCCCCAGCCTTCCTAGCTGACAGATGCAGGTGTCTTAGCTTCTGCTGCGCTACTTTAACACCCTCAGGTACTTCTTCCTTCAGGAGTAAGGTCCTTCCTACAGTGAAATGAACCCCTGATGTCTCCTTGTTTGAATGCTCGTGCTGACGGTGGGGTAGGATGGAAGAGCTGGGCACAGTACACAAGTGAGAGCAATAAGGAAGAATAATTCATTTTTCAGTTTAAGAAAGAGAAAATAGAGACAGGGTCCAGGAGTTGCAGTTTTATTCCCCCACACACCCCTTGAGGTGTGTTGTTTCTAATTTCCTCTGACTTTACAGTAAAATACCAGCACTTGTGGATAAACAGACTCCCAGAGTGGCTTCTGACACCACCTCTGGAGCCACCACGGCTTTCTCAGGAGACTTTCAATTGCCCTGGGTTCAAAATCTTATTTGTTATTTAAATGCATAGGGTGCTTCCACTACCAATACAAAATAGTTTTAACATACTGTCTTAAGTATAATTGGAGTGACCTGTCATTGATATCCATCTTAACAATTTCCCCCAAGGGCTTCGTGACTCATTTTTGGTAGATGTCTCAGCAGCCTTTTTTTTCCCCTCATACAGAGTGTTATGTGTATTGAATGCTAATTTTTGGTGACCAATTAAGTTTTATCATGGCCATATAACCAACCTAAGATAAGCATCAATTTTTGTTGTGCATTTCCCAACGCAACAAATCAATTTTACATGTTGAGTAGGAGGAAAACTAACTGAAGCTAGGAGAGATATAGATAGCACTGTGGCTTTGTTAGGCCACAAAAATAGAGATATCTCACAGCTTTTTTTATCATAGGTTCTCAAGGTCTACATTTAATACCTGGGATTTAGTGTAATTAATTTCATAGCAAAGTTTGTAATCAAATTCATTCATTTTCATCAGAATGTTAGTGATAAATTGTTATGGATAAATAATCCTCCATCTGTGCCATTGTTGAGAGAACAGTCCTCCTAAGTTGGGCTTTGGGGCAGTGGGAATCTTCCTGCTTCCAGATTGTAGATGAAGGTGTTGGTACCCAGCAGCCATCCTTGCTGCTACCTTACACAGCTCCAGCTCCAGGTAATGTCACACCTCGCTGGATGCTGGGACATCTTAAGACCTTAACTGGGGGAAAACCACCCAACATAGCTGAAGTCATCGCAGAACAGCGTATCTCGATCTGATCTTGTTACCTCTGAGCAACGAATACATATGCATGTTGCATTAGTTACTCTCTATCAGCAAAATATAGGCCAGCTTTGAAATGCAAATAGGCTTCCTCATCTACCAGCCAAAGCCTACAGTAGGCTGGGTCCACCAGAATGTAACCATTTTGTTGTTCAGACAGCTTCATTATCACCAGCAAGCCAAGCTGACTGAGATACAGTGCTTTTCTTGGGGCATTCCAGTGGAAAACCACCTCTGCTTTTCATCTCTTCTCCTCCTGAAGTTTCAGGTTTCCTCCAGGTACCCTTTTCTGGTCTCCATTTATCATGAAATCCATCTATGTTTCCACAGGGCAGTCCCAGTCATGTGCTCCCTGAAGTCTGATAGGACAAGGTGCCCTCAAACACTAACCATTTTCAGGTGCCGTGGCCATGTGTTCTGCACATGGTCTAAATTGGGGCTTTTCACACAGCCATCACATTTGCTTAGGAAGAAAGTTTCTTTCCAGAGCAGAAACACAACATCATCCTGTCTAGTGCCATCTGGTAAGAATAAATGCTGCAGCAGAGTAAATTTATGGTCCCTATATATCCTGGCAGAAGTTCCCACCTTATTGCACCTGAAAACGTGTCTCCTGCAATGGCCATCAAACAGATTTCCAACACGTGCAGACAAGCCAATAAGTGTTATTTTGATTCCATGGTAACTTGAGCAAAGAGTAAGGGAATCCAACAAAGAGAAGAGATGATCTTGCTAAAAACATAAGTTTTTCAAAAGAGGGGGGTACATCCAGGAGAGCAGATGAAGATAGTTTATGAAAATCCTCAACTTGAATCTGTATGCGCAGCTTTCCAGTCTTTTTCTCAGTGGTATAGGAAAAAAAAAATCATCTTCTCCTACAAATCTCTTTTTATTCCCCAAATAAAACGATTTCTCAGTGTTACCCATCAGATTCCCAAATACCTAACAGTGCAGTCCCAACTTTTTGGCTGCACACTTTTAAATAAAATATAGACAGCCTTCAAGAAATTCAATTTTTATAGCCCTCTTTCCTTACCATCCTTCATCCTCCGTCGTGTTCTTGGCTGAAATTCCCCAGGAATGTCAAAATTTCATTGTAGTTACATTTTGACAGCCCTGCTACGATGCTGGATCCCTGCAGGTGCGTGCTGCTGGTGGCAGCAGAGGAGCCCATCCAGGCAGGTCTGCAGGGCAAGGGGACCTGCAGACGCTGATGAGAAATGTCTCCTTTCCTCGTCGGTGCTGCGCAGCCAAAGCAGGGTGTGGAGAAGCCAAGTGGGTAACGTTTGCAGCCTTCTACCTCAGCGTGGTTTACTGCTAGAAAGGAAAAATGCTTGGCAGTTATTGCTAGAGAAGGGATTAAAGAATGCAGATTTATTAATCCCAGTTGTTCAAACCAAATTCCAGCTCAGATAACATCGCCTTTCCCATGAGCTAAGACTTTTATGCTAAAACTCCTCTTTTGGAACTGTCTGGAATATTTTTCTTGTACTTAGTTGTTCATGCTGAGCTATTGATTTTAGTTCTTTTTTCTTCTTGGTTCTAATCAGATGCTATTGTTTTCTCTTAATTTAGTTTTATAGCTGTTTAATGAAGGCTGTTCCTAAAAGTAAGGACAAAAAAAAATAAATCCAGGGGATTTAAGAAGTTAGAAAAACCCTTGGAATCTGATTTGTGGTGTATTTCAGGTAGGAGGGGTGACTACTGCTAGCTCTCTGTCACCAATAAGCCTCCACAGCACCACAGATGAGACCATTTAGTCAGAAATTATTCTGAAGCAAAAATAACTTCCAGATGCTCCCCTAATTTTGCAGGACACTGATCTGTGAACAGTCATTAAACTTTATCCCTTTTGCTTCCTTAGTTTTCAGAGAGAGAAACAGATAAAAGAGGAGGGAGGGAGGGAGATGGACACAACCCACCCCAAACTGTACCAACTGCTGAGCAATAATTGTGTAAGGGGAAAACTCTTGAGCTAAATATGTTGATTGTGGGTATGGCCAAGGAGAAAAAGGGGGCAAGGTGAACGAGGACTGCCTGGGAGTACAATCATTGCCCTGAAGCATCTCATGTCTTGCAGAAGCTGAGTGTTGGTCAAGTGTTGGAAACCTCCCTGCAGAGAGAGGTTTGTTGAATGGTTATCACCATGGCAGGCTCTGATGGAGATCTGTCAGCAAAAAGGGGGTTGTTTTGCAAATGAATTTATACCTGATGAAGAACCAGCTCCTGAGTTGCAGCCCTTCCTCACTGAGGAAGTATATTTTCTCCAAAAAATGCTGGTTTCAGGGCTGGGAATGAAATGCTCTGCAAAATTTTGATAAAGATCTTGAAGCTTCAACTTTAGAAAGCATGTGCTTATTAAAACTCCTCTTCCTAGGTGTTTAATACAATAGCAACATCCAGTAATTTGTTTAGCCATGATAGCCTTCAATTCTTCTCTGCCAGGTAGTGATGCCTTATTCACTTTTGTCTGTCATCAAAATAAACAGAGAAGCTACCATTAGATCTTATTCTATTACTATTTATGTGGTTTTCATGTCTTTATCATCCATATAATACCAGAAAATGTATTTAGCTGTCTAAGTTTGCCCGTTGCCCCAACATATACCCTGCAACACCCCTTTTCTGGGGGGAGAAAATCTTGACCTCTAATCCACCCATGGCCGTAAATTAGCATGTGCTCAGTTTGAGTGACTTGCTGTTGTTGCTGCTTTAATTTCTCACAACTGTTGAGTGAGAAACCGAGTGGATTTTTAACATCTCTAATTTGTATTTACCATTTAAGAACCAATAAGAGATGCTCATGTGGCTGCAGCACTGTTTGGAAAAGACGTTTTTCCTCTGTTTTCTCTGTAAACGGCGTCATTTTACATTAATATGCTCTCTGGTTTTGTTGAAGCAGCTCCTGTGTTTTTCTGTTGGTTCTTTGGATTAGACTGGCTGTTATGAATTTGACAACAGTTATCAAATCTCCCCTGCAGCGGCCTGACTGTCAAGGATATGATGGTCAAATGTTTCACATATTGCAATCAAACCATTTGTGTTTGGTTTGAAGAATTCCAAAAGAAAGCTGTCAGCTAAGAAATGAAGTTGAAGTAGCCTGAAGCTTTTGGAGCATGTTGATCCAATTATGATGATCCACTCATATCCTTCAGCTTTTTTTCAAAATCAATTTTCATTTTAGCTCAGGGGACGTTTGGTTTTTCAGTTTGTTGGTTTTTTTTGGTTTGGTTTTTTTCTGTAATGCAGAGAAACATCTGTAAGGGTATTTCAGATGTGTTGTTTCAGGAAATTTCTGGGTTTTTTCTATTCAAGAGAGCGTTGAACTCTACGTGTATTTTGCAAGCATCTTTTGTCTCCTGTCCTCACACACTTATATTAGATGTTTTCTGCCCATGCATGTATGTATACACGTGAGCAATCTGAATATGAATTTTAAATTAGTTTATATATGGTCAAAATCCAGTTGCTTGAACCTGGGGAGTGGGCAGGGAGGGGGGGGAACTGCAGCAAAACCTCAAGGGGTTGAATGACCAGGACGTAGGGATGGGCGTAAAGAAACCTAAGCCATGAGGGCTGTGGCCCAAATCCTCAGCTGTGTCCTGGAGAAGCACTGCTGTGTGTGACACATTGACTTAAGTCAGTGGTTTGCTATCTCCTTTCACTCTCTTAGCTGAAAAATAACATTTAGAAGTGGTTGTTCTACTGCTCCAGGGCATTGTTGGTGGTGTGTCTTGATCATTTTGTGCCCAGTACAGACTGGGAGCAACGCCGTGGTGTGACTGATGTGATGATGAGTCCCCAAGGTGTGCTCACCCATGTTCCCTGCTTGCCACAGGATGAAGCCATGGGCTTGCAACATTTATGAGTTGGGAGAATGGAGGTGGTCCAAGACCACTTGCTATTCTCATCCTGGATAATGTGTTGCCATCATGTTGTTTTCACATTACAGGGCAAGTTTTAATAAATGTAATTAAATAAGGAGCCTTTGGCCATGGTAAGAAGAGCTAGGTGTGGACCTTGTCTTTGGGATGATGGACCTTGTCTTTGGGGTGCTAGACTCTCCAGTATCCAACAGAGAAACATGAGATCTGTGCTGCTGGGAGGGGAGTGAGGTGCAAAGCAGGAGCTCCATCCCTTTGGAGAGTTACTGTGTTAGATCTAACTGCGTTGATGGTTCCTTACAGCCATACTTAACCACCACCAAGCTGACTCTCTTCTTGGTCAGGAGCTCTATAAATTCTTTAAACTGGCAGTTATTTCACAAACAATCTATAGACCCAGCAAGCTGCGAGTCTGGTGACCTTTCAGAGATGCATAAACGCTGTTCAGAAACCACCTGTATAAAATCTTGATCATTTAACCCAACGGTAAGAAATATATGTCTTCCAAATCTCCAGGAAGTAAAATTTGACCTTTTCTTTCTGATTCATCTCTGAGCTTCATTTAATGATGATTCTGCTATGAGAATACGCTACTGTGGGATAAGGAGAAGGGAGCCTGTCTGTAACAGCAGGAAATAGTTACAAGTTTAGCATTTGTTTTCCTTGAGAGAAAACCTGTTTTAGTAAAGACCCAATAGGACCAAAGGTTGATTAATGGCAACAGGTGCCCAACCACCATGAACATGCCACGATCATCAAAAACCATAAAATAAACCACTTCATACACACGCTTCAGGGAAAAATAGTAGTTGTGGCAGTTCTTATCTGGCACCTGATCCCTTGACCCTTCTCACCAGGGTGGCAGAAAGTCTTTTACACTGTTGATCACCCATGCTATGGGGCATCCCTCGCATTCGTGCAGCCCAGTGAGCTCAGGATTGATTCTATTTGCTCTTTTGGCTCGTGATGCACTGAAAACCACAGAAAGCTACTCACTGCTGTTGGATTTATTAAGGATTTTAAGATCTTAAATGAGATGTTTATAGAGAAGTTAATCTTCTTGATTTTTATGCCAACATACCTAGAGCTGAAGGGCAAATTTAACCACTCTTTCAGCAGTATATTTGGTTAAATCAAGATATTAATATCAATTGGATTGCCTTTTATGTTCTGTGGTATAATGTAAGCCAAGGCATATACTTAAATATCTTTGCACCTTGCAATACTGCGCTTTAAGGATGATTTTGACAAATACTGGCTTTCAGCAGAAACCAGATTTATTTTCCTTCGTCTCTGGCATTCCTCAAGGAAATGAAGAGTTTATTTGATAAACCCCAAATACCCAGAAACAGTCTCCAAATGCTGACTTCAACAGAATGATGCTGATCTGCACCAGTTGAAGCTTTCAGCCCTTTCTCTTCTACTTCACACGCAAAAATCGCAGTAAGGCGGCTCCAAATTCCCTTAGGATTTTACTAGGAACTGGATCAGCCCCATAAAAGCAGTTATCTGGAAAGGACCAGACCAGCAGGTACTGAATACCCTGCCAAGTGTTTGGGTTTTTTAACTGATGATGGAGAACTACGCTAGGATCACAGATCACCTTTCAAACCTTCTGGCCTAAATGTACTTTATCTTGGACTTAGAGTATATCCATCAAACTTTGAAGTTAAAAAATGAACCAGTTATTTTTTTGGAGTTCTTTCACACTGTACAGTAGCACTGCTGTTCAAAAGAATTATTCAACTGTAAATTATTAACCGTAAATATTTATTTTTCATCAAAGGAAGGAAGTCCCAGAGGTGGGCTTGGCATCCAGCTGGCGAGTTTTCAACAATATATAATTTTTGTTCACCCCTTTCCAGACTGAACAGTCAGCAAGAGTTGGTAGCTGTTGAAGACAAGGCAGGACCCAGGGTGAGTTTCTCACAGATAAACACATTCTGCTCTAGAAAAGCTTTATCCTGATTTTCTTTTCCCCCAGACCAAAGGTTTGCTTTCATTCTAAGGCAAAGCAAAACATTTGTTTCCAGTCAAAGCAAAATGGTTTTGTAGGCTCCTGAATATTTCATTATTAAAATCTTTCCCTTGTTTAGGTAAATTTTCAAAACATTTTATTTTTACCGTATGATAGGAATGGAAGCTGGAGTTTGATGCTCTTCCAGGAGACACTAAACCTCTTTGTTTGCAAACAGGATAACAACACCGCACAGATGTTTCAGACAAGCGTGGACCTGCATAAAAACAGGAAAACAAACCCCCTTACCTTCCAATCTCTCTAGATACTAAATGGTACAAGGAGTAAAGCATGCAAAATGAATACAGCTCGTGATCCTGAAATAAGGAGAATGCCAATCAAAGTCTCCAACTGCTGATACGATGTGTCCCAGCAACACAGGGTTTGGATTAAAACCTGCCCCAGCAGTTAATGACTCACAAAGTGGTGTGATTCGCTCATTTTCAGGATGCTCTAGCTGTGGTCTGGGACTGTGCTAGTGCTGCAGGAAGGCAAGGTTCAATACAAGATGAAATAAAGGCGTGAAATTAGGATTGTTGAAGAAAATGCTGAGGAATGTACTAATCGCCTGCACATCCTCAAACTGACGCGTCAATTTTTTCTATTGCTGTTCCAAGAAAAGAAATTTCTACAGAATTAGTTAAAGAAGAATCCAGCCTCTCTCCCCACACATGTAGGGTGGCTTGGACAAGCGTATAAAATTAGTATTTTTTTTTTTTTTAATAACAGTGGCCTCCCAGTGTTCAACTGGGTGAGGTGGAAAAATTCAGAGCTTGACTGGACCAGTTCCTCAGCAACCCACTCTGGCTGGACCTGCTGCAAGCAGGAGACTGACCTGGGTGGCTTCTGGAGGTTCTGTGAAGACAGAAGATGCTAATGGTTTGCTGAATGGATGAGCAGAGGAGGCCACGTATTAACTGTATCATGCAGGAAAAAAAAAATCTGAGACTTAAGCATAGCCTGGAGGCTTACACAGAGGAAGATTTGCAATTGAATATAAAGTCAGTATTACATAAATACAAGCTACAGGATCAAAAGGCAGAGCGCGTGGCGCTCTTTTCCGCAACCATTCGGTGCTCGTGCGTCTGATCGGGCTGGGGAAGAAAGATGAATAATTCTGTTTCAATCATATTGAATCGGAATAGGTGGCCCAGGATCTACAAGAGACCTGGAAAGACAAGGAGAGAAGTAAGATGAGCAGGAGGATGGTGTGAGGTTCAGGCAAACCCGCCCTGGTCCACGCTGGCTGAAGCTCAGCCCTGAGGCTTTGTGTCGTGGCACCGAGAAGCTCAGCAAACGTTCCAGGGCTATTAAGTTGGAGTCCAACATCTCCTTAAAGAGAGGAGGAAGATCCCCAGTGCCCTTGAACCTCGTGCTCTCTGCCTCGGGTGTAAACCCCTTATCAGATTCATGCATAAATATTGTACAACTTCTGGAGTTGTGTTTAGCTGCTTAAATCTCAAACCTGAGCTAATGGAATGACTTTATTTACTTATCACCGCACACTTCTGCTCGGGGCGAATACAGGAAGATGATGCATTTCAAAATCGAAGCTTTTGACTCAAAGTTTAGCAGAGTCATCAGTCATGTCACACATGCCAAGTCTGGTGGAATTTGGCATAGCTGTTTAAACCTTAACAAGGGGTAAATAAAATGAACTTTTACCCAAGCTACGCTGCTGAGGTTGGAATGCCTGTGGATGCTAATTTGTCAAGAACTGCGGAGCACTCAGCTTCATATTAAAACACCAGCATCAGCCAGGATCAATCCCTACAAATCTGCCAAGAAAGATACAACTTGGATCAAACAATAACATTTTTTACTCAGGCTGCACAGACACGGTTTGGCTGTGATGTGTTTTCCTGGGTGAATTACAAAAGCAGGATTTGGAGATTCTTCCGTCTCGGGAATTAAATGCTCAGAACTATTGGCTGTCAACTTGAAAAATGTTAGATTGCATCTCTCCACAATTGTCTTAAGTTTCTTGGAATGGAGCCCAGCTATTAGCAGGGGGTAAATAAGACAAAAATTGACAACAATGTACATTATAGGGCGAAGCCTTGAAGGATGAGTCTTAGATACGAACTGTTAATGGATTTCTTAGAGCTGTGGTATTTGATTAGAAGCTTATTGTGCTTTTGAAGCAGGTTCACCTCAGTTGCTCTCTAAAAATGTTTGTGGGTTTTTTTTTTTAAATATATTTTTAATCCTTTTCAAGCTTGGAAAAAAAAAGTAACGTAAAAATACGTTTTAAATGTGCAGCTCTAAGTCTGAGGTCAGCTAGATTCAGTTTGGCTCTTGGTCTAGGTCAACACAGAAAAATGTTAATTGCTTGAAATAAGAGTAATTGGGTGAAATAAGGGTTAAGTATCTATTATTTCCAAGTGTATTCACATTATTCCCAAACTCACCCTTTTGTTTTTATAATATACTGTACCTCTGTGAGTACAGGATTGTAAGGTCAGGCTGGGAGTGATTCTGCCTGTCCAGCAAAATGTTGGGGTGTTTTTCTTTATTATTTCTGCCCACTGCTTGGGCAGGAAGAATCCTTCTCCTCTGAGAAGGTCTTTCCTATGTCATGGGGTAGAGAAGTCCCAAGAAATCACTGATAATTTATCTGATAATATATAATAATAATAAATCACAGACCTCTCAGCTGCCTGAGCCTCTCTCCGAGCATCTGACAGCAGCTTTGGGTAGAGCCTGGCAGCATTTACACCAGCTTCACTTCTTTCCTTGATGTCAACACCAAGTTTCACTTTGGATCTTGAGATCAGTTTCTACCCCAAACTCAGGTAAATCTACAGGTAATAAAGATGAATTTGGGCACAGAGTTTTCTAAAAAACAGTGGGCACATAATGCCTTTAAAAAATTTTTCTCAGGTGGGAAGCATCACTACCTGCCTTGCTTCAGTGAATTCTTGTTAGGTCCCAGTAATCACGTTTTTTATCTCATAGTTCACTGGTTGGGGTTTTCTTCCATATATACAAACAAATCTTGATTTTCCTAAGAAGGAAAGGAGGATTTTTTTTAACGTTGTGTTTCCATGATTACGGGTATGCACTGTGTCATTTGAAAAGAAACTACTTTTGCATCTCATTAGGTCACCAGCTTAGAGAAAATGTTGAATGGAAACTATTCAGAGGACACCAGATCCAGCAAAGTACAGGAGTGCGGTGCAGCTTCAGCAGGGTTCCCACAAACAAGGAGTTTACAAGTTCCTATTGATCTTTCCTCTTTGCAACATGTGTATAAAATAGCAATTGGAACTTCCAGGAGTGTCATGTCTGGGTGATGAGTACATCAATTTTCTTCGGATGCAGGTTTCCCTTCAGTGGCTGGAACGTAAATTACGAGAAGGGGAAGGAGAAAGCTGTAAATTACTGGGCTTTGCCAACTTCAATATCCTCAGCCTGATGGATCCTTGATTTGACAACAATCTGCTTGTCAGTCACTCTAGCAAAATATTAACACACTCAATTATCAAACGTGTTAGCCAACTGTTAAATCTAAAGGATAGAGCAGTCTAAAGTCCAGAGACACAAAGGCTTGGTCAGACTCTGCTCCTCTTCCTGCTGCAGAGCATCTGCTGAAGCTCAGGAGCTGCTCATCATTGGCTTGTGTTTCTTTGGGGTTTAGGAAGTTCTGGCTCTTTCTGTGAGAAAACTGGCAAAGGGAGCACAAAGGTTGCTCAGTTTCCCTACGTGCAGCCCGAGTTTCTGCTCGTGGTCAATGGGAAAGGGGTATGCCCAGCACTCTCAAAAATCAGTCTCTTAGAAGATGGAGAAAACAGGTTATGAACCTAAATGAAGTCCCCAGTTTTGGGAGGAAAAGCCAGGTTACCATCACTGAAGCGTATTTTATAACTAGTAAATCAGGTGTAAGGTGCCTCCTGAAAGCCAGTGCAAAAAGCTCATCTTCCTCTGAAATACCCTTTGGGAAAACCATCCCACTTCACCGTGATTTTATCTGTCCTGCTGTATTTTTTTTTTTTCCAGCCCTGGCAGCAACATCTCTTCCTGCCCCCAGTGCCTGGTGCTGTGACTCAGACCTAAACCCATCCAGGAGATGGCAGAGAGCTTCAGGTTTCCCCAAAGATGGTATGAGCAGCTCAGAAAACTTAGGAAAAGCAGGAGCCAGCGATGTGTCTGGAGGGCTGTGGGTGTGCAGGAGGAGATGGGACCACAGGAAAGGTGCCACCAGCCACTAATTGCATCCCTTGGAGCTAGGGAACCAGTCATTAGAGGTTGGAAAGAAATCTCCAGTGCAGTAAAGGTGAGCTGCCTATTCCCCATCTCTCCCCCAAAATATCAATTTTAAGACTATTTTACTGGCAATAATGGGGGGGATCCCATGTAGGGTTGCAGTCCAAAATGGAAAAGCTCTGTGGCACCAACCTCCAGCCCCTCTGCTGGTGGAGCTGCAGTAGCAACGTGGCCAGGAAATACCTGCTCATGGGAGTGCTCCTCCTTAATAAGCACTGTTAGTTTAATTGCCCCCAGTACAGATGTCAGCAGCAGCAGGAAGAAGAAAGGGATTGCTTGTCCAGCAGAGCAGGAACACCAGGAGAGTCAGCAGTGTGGACAGACTGCTGTGCTCTGCTGAAGGCATCGTGAAGCCGACGACCAGCACAAGTAAGGAATTATGTTTTATATATATATTTATACATATACATGTGGCCTTTCTTCAAAAAATCCAGCAGGTTTTTTTTAGATATGACTGCATATAGTTCCTCCTATATATATATTAACCTCCTCTGCATGCAGAGCTGGTTAACTAAGCACTGACCACTGGTTTCAAAAGCTCTGAGACACCTCCCACCGACTGACCTTGGCAAGCTTGTTAGAGATGAGGCAGGGATCAATTAGGACATTTAATTGCTTGTGTGGAGTTTAGAAATAAAAGTCGTATCTTGAAGCACACGAGTCTGCTTCAGGAAAGGATGATGAGCATTAGCCTGTCTCCTTGTGCTGTAAATTGCAGTGGGCTGCTGTAGATACGGGTGTTGTGCTAAATATTAAAAACAGCCACCTGGAAACAAGTGAAAAGGAGGAGCAACAACCACATGCAAATTGATCCCCCCTTTATAATGCACTAGGAAATGCTGACACACCGAGAGCGGGGAGTGTGGTGCGGGAAGAGGGTGTTGGGTTCTGCAATTACAGTCCCAAGCCATTCTCAAAAGATTAAAGTTTTACACAGTGGTTGTTCTCAGGAAATTTGCTGAATCCTAATATTTAAGATGAAAGCATAATAAAGGGTGATTTTTTAATTTTTTTTTTTAAAGAATTGCCTGATAGGTTTGATTTGCCCGTTCTCACTGAAGCAAAACTTTCCACCCACTTCAATTATCAGGAAATTGTGTTGACCTCAATAAGGGTTTTTGCAGAACTGGACCCATAGCATGAATAGGCTGCTCTGAGCAGAGAAGTGACTGCATGGAAATGGCATCTTCTTACTCATCAGTTCTGCTTCCCGGGGGCACAGGGAGCTGCTGCACCTGACTTTAGTGACAAAAAATGAAGCTTTGCTTCTCTTTCCTCCTGCAGGACCTTCGGAGCTGGCGGAACTGCGCCGAGAGTTTGTGCAACACCAGCAGAATTTGGGTGAGAACCACCTTGCAGAGTGCTCCCATCCCCTTGCTCCTGCACACCCGGAGGGGTGTGACCCCCCAGATTGTTCCCAAAGCTCCCTCTCCACGTGACAACAAATCAACTCTCATTTTCCCAGTGGGCTACTTCAGTCTGGGAGCTTTAAATGCTCTCTGCTTGACATCCTCCTGATTTATTGCATTTGTAAAGGTGACCTTAAATATTTTAATGGTAATAATTCTTTCAGGGCCTCGAATCAGTAAATGTGCTATGTTCATATTTTGGCATTATATACTGTAGGCAATTTAATCCATATAAGCAGTTTCAGTGATATTAACACTGTAGGCAAACTGATACTAAAGTTTAAATGTCAGAGGGAGTTTTCATATTCGATCTAGTGCAAACAAAGCATTTTTTTTCGCCGAGTACTGAGGCATAAAATACCAGGAGATAGTAAAGACAGAGAGTGCCAATGAATCTGAAATAAATAGGAGGTGAAATTTATAGTATTTTCAAATATGTGCCCTATCCAAGGACTTTTGCAGCTGCACAGATCTATAAAGTTAGAGATAAGAGAAAAACCTTGTAGTGCTCCACAATAAATGCACCTCCACCAGGGTATTTATCTGGATTTCTGTAACTCTTTGGAGATTTACTATTTTGCCTTGGATTTATTTCCTCCCTGTGTCTACCATGGATGGCATTTTATATTTCCTCCCTTGCCCTGCTTGCTAGATAATGGCAGGTCCCAGTTATAATCACCATGCAGGGGCTTGCTGCCCAACCATCACCCACCCCTTGCAGATGGGTGTGAGCCAAGAAATGCTCCCAATGATCCCACCAATATTTATCCAGTGATGCAATGGGAGATCAGGCAGGTTTCCATCCTGTGGCCCCAAAGCCCTGGGTGCCTCTTGCACTCGATGAGCAACCAAGACTCTGCCTTTCTGGGGGAAAAGAGCAGGAACTGGATAAAAACAGGTGTCTTTCATGGTTTCCAGTTTGGGGTGAGGTGCCAGGTGCTGCCTGTGCTGGGTAAGTGATGCTCATGACTCTGCAGAGCCCACTGGCCCTGCTTGGGTGCACCCTGCAGGGACACCTAAGCCAACGGAGCGCTCGGCGTCGCTGGCTCATAAAACCTGTGACAAATGGTCAGAAAGTTTATTGCCCGTGTACTGCTGCTTATGACCCTATAAACCACCAAGGATAATGTGCGTGGAAACACAGGCTGTTTGTTAGGAAGTTTTCTTGTTAAATAACCTGACTGGCTCTGGAAACTCCTGCTGCCATCCCCGGGCTAAAAAGGGGTGGCTGTGGGGAGTAGCTCACTAAAAAAATAATGAATTGGCCAATGTGCATGCTCAATAAATAGGACGTCTAATTACATCCCCAGTCCGTGGAAACACCTTGAATGCAACTCCCATTTTTTGTACAAGGAAATAATAGAAGTTGAGGGGAAGATAACTGCCTATTCTGCTCCTTTCTCAAAGGATTTTGTCTTTTCTGCCAAATGCAGAAGGATGAAACCCTCCAAAGGTTTGGCAGAGCTGTGGTGACCGTGGCTCCTGGGTATGGTCATCACTTGGATACACAGGACCACAGTACTGGCCTGGGCAATACCCTTGTACCCCAAGGTATTTCAAAGGTGCCTCGGGCAACGTTAGGCACCTGGACTTGAGGGGGCAAGTCCTGCTCCTGTTGAGATGGTGAAAAAGATCCTCTGCCCCCATCCTTCCCTGGCATCCCTGCTGAGATGTCCCCAATGCAGAAACTAAAAGATCTCAAGACCCTAAAAGTGGGAAGGAATAGACAGCCTCTGCCAGGAGCAGTTACTTTCACTTTTCAGAAAATTCAAAGGTAAAGAGGCCCTTTCCAGCAATGTCATTCCACCAAGGTGAATTTTGCTGTTGTTGCAGGCTGAAGGACTCATCTGGAACAGTGCTTCCTGCAGGAGCCCCCACAGCAGATGCGACCGTCGACTTCCCTTGGTTGATCAAACGACCCGTGCACAACTTGCAGACTGCAAACCCTCTACATTGGAGAAGAAAATGAATGTGCTCAAAAGGTAGTCAGGAATTTCAGTCTTCTGCTGAAACAGAGCCGAGACCTTTAATTAATATTCAGATCTCTAATCAATATTTTGAGAAAAAGCAAAGTGTAAAGATCAACCTGTATTTTCATTTCTCTGCCTTCATCCTGATTGCACTTCATTTCATCAGGGTCACACTGAAGAGCTTGGGCTTGTTTAATTTTAAGCTCCAATGACAGTCAGAGGAGCCCAATTTTAGTTACCTCTGCAAGATTTTATTTAATTTTTTTAGTCAAAAGCAATTCTTTCACCTTCTTTGGTCTCCTTAAATTGGCAAACTGTAAATCAGGTGTTCTCAGGGCTTGTTTCTCCATAGAAAATGGGATCACCATACTTACAAACATACACAGAATGACTTGTGATAATGGCTACTCCATTAGTAGATGATAAACCTATAAATTAAAGTAGTGGTGCATAAAAGGATGAATTCTGATAGACTTAAGGCAGCATGATAGAGTTGGAGACTTTATTGCTATTTCCAGTTTTAATGGGGTACTGTGACAGCACGTTCTTGCTGTTGCTTGGGCTGGAAAGGTAAATTAATCTTTATGCATCATCATCAAGCAGTGTAAACATGGCCAAACTTAATTACAATATAATAGATCGTTAAGTGTCTGCCCCACAGAGGTGTGATTGCTCTCAGGCAAGTGATTACAGCAGAGATGACTATCAGACAAGGTCTTCTTTAAAAGCCTGGTAGGAGTTTTTGCATGCCCCTGACCATAAACCCAAGATGTTTGGGTTTTCCACAGTCCCAGCTGCAGCAGAGCTGATTCTGAGGAACAAACATGAATTTGTGGTGGAGTGTCAAGGAAATGTGGCCTGAGATTGCAGCCTTTTGCTGGTAGAAACTCTTACTTCACTGCAAAACTGTGATGGGAGTCATTGAAACTGCAGCCTGGGAGCAGGATAGAGGTGCTGGGCCACCCTGGCCCATCTCCCCACGCCCCTTGCACCCCAGCCTGCTGGGGAGGAAAACTTTTGGAGGGGGTGACTGGGCTGAAGGACTTGTTTATAAATAAAAAAAGGCAAAAATCTGATTGGTTTATTGTCTTTTGGAATGCACATTAGGGTGAGAAATGCAACAGAACCTGTATTTTCCACTCTGTCTCCTGTGTTGTTTTCTGGCACAAGCAGCTGCTTCCCCAGACAGATTTTATGAACCCATTTTACCATTACTTCTCTTTCCATGGTACCAGTTTAATTTCTACTTACATATATGTTTGTCCTTACTATGCACACTCTTCTTTTGCAGACTAAGGAACACAAGGTAATAATTTACATTTTAAGTGCAAAGTGTAGTTCAGAAATCTCACCTTACAGAGTTTGGGTGAGAAATTTTAGGGGACTAACTCCAAGAAGAGAGTGTGTTTATTGAAGGGTTTCAGTTGGTTTAGATTCAATGTCTGTAAAGTGGGGGCAGAGAAAAAATTCAGGCCAGAGAATATCTTTGTCTCAGGGAAGTTTTAGTTCTATCTGCTTTAAAACTCCTATTGCAGTGTATGTTTAGGTTACAATATCCTGGTGCTGATAGTGGTATGAACTGGTCTGATATCAAGTGGCAGATCTTTTTCACACTGTCAGATACCAAAAGGTGTCTTAATAACTGGAAATCAAACAGCAGTGTGATCTTGAATTCCTTGATTACTCACTTTTTGGAGCTTAACGTACTTGTGTTTATTTCCTGATAATTGTGCTGAGAGTTTTCTGCTGCTAAATTGCCTCAGGAATTAGGATATGCTTTTGAGAGCAGTGGAAGGACTCCCCTGCTAGCACACCTCTCCAGAGCAGAAAACATCTCTCATTATGGAAATTATCACAGACAGTTTGTGAAGGGGGGGGAAGAAACACACCAAAAAAATACCCACAAAACAAGCAAAAAAAATAGATTAAAAATAAAATAAAATTAGAGCTCTGGAGCTATGGCAAAGGTCTGCTCCAGATCACCAAAGAGGCCACTCAAACCCATCTTGATAATGAGAATGAAACAGCAGAGGAGACAAAATACAAAGAGCCCCACTTGCTGCAGTCACCTTGGGGAGGGGTTCTCTGGACTTTAATTCCTATTTTAATTATTTCCTTCTCTTTTTAACACCCTCTTTGCTTGTTTGTTACACCACTTTGCTCCTTGCTTGCACCACCTAAAACTAAATGGGTTTAATCTGTGGACATCTCCAAGGCAGCCTGCATCTTGCTTGTGCATTTCCACTCTTTGATAATAGCTTTTGCTAGCAGCCCAGTTTAAATTCTTAATTTTGTCTAATTCCTCTAAATGCACAATGATTCTTCAACTGGAAAGGAAAGAGAGTAGCTCTGAATGATCCATATGTTGAAGTACTGTATTTTCATCGTTTAAATGATAAACTTCCCATCAAATATCCACAAATGTACATTCATGACTCCCATCCAATGATCTATTGGCCAGAGGCACATCCATTGTTTTAATTTATTTTGGAGTAAAGGTGCTTTCCTGCCGAGTCTGAATAAGCTTGCTTTGTACCAAACAGATGTTCAATAAAAGAGAGACTTTACTGAATATGACATACAAACACAGGGAAAGAGGATGAAGGAAGGAAAATTGCAGGATGTATGGATTCCTGGTTCATCAAACAACAGGCCAAGGGTTTAATGGCTGGAGCAGTAATGAAACAGAAGGACCCGGGATGTCTTGGGAGAAGGTGACATCTCCACGTTGCTTGTGGTGGAATTAACTCTGGTGACCCTGCTGTGACAGGACACAGTTTTCCTGTCCTCTCCAGCAGCGTGGTGGCTTCTGCTGTTGCAAAACATGGAGGAAAAAAAATAAATTAAAAAATTCAGTTGCACGTTCTGGGAGAAGTAAAAAGTCCTGGAGGTGGGCACATGAGGTTTCCCACCATGTAAAATACCCAGCTTTGGGGAAAGCGTTTCTTAAAACACCTGAGCCTTGCATCTCTTCAGGTTTTTCCTCTTTGGAGAGAGGTGCTGCTGAAGGAGGCGTGGAGGAGAGAGAAGCTGGCTGATTCATCGGGAGATCAAAGAGGGAGTGCTGCCTTTGAGATAAAGGCCTGGCTGCTTTGAAAGGCTTCTCCTTTGTGCAGGAGTGGTGCAGCAGGATGTCCACCCACCGGGGACATCTCTCTGGGTGGGACACCCCCTCCTAAGAGAGGCACAAGAGGAGAAAGGTACCTACTCTGCCTGATCCCGGTGAGCTTAATCCTGGGGAAGGGGGACACGTTGAATTTTTGGATCTTTCCATCAAATCAAAACCCTCTCCCTGACCTTCTCCAGACCCATTCCAGTTTCACAGCCAGATGCGAGCAGAGCAGCACGACCCCATCTCCACTGCGACGCTTCCACCTCCTTGACAGATAATTAGATTTAAATCTGCAGCACTGAAAATTGAACAACTTTAAACCCTCCACTGAAACTTTCTCATTTGCAGGAAAGGTGAATCCCAATGCTGATCTTCTGAGGAAGATTTATTGTCACATTCGATGTAATTTGCCATGCTTGTCCAGAGACAGTGCGCTTTGCTTCGCTCTACCTTCCAGTATTGATGTGTCAAGTTGGTAAAGTATTGAGATACTTTTGTGGGTATTTTGGTAAACGTTGATGAGACACAAGGTGGCCCAGTTCCTGCAGATGCTCCTGTTAGTGCTTTCCTCCCACATTACTCGGTGCTTTCAAAATCCATCCTCACGGTCGCTGCAGGAACATCATGAAGCTGCTGAGGTTTCCCAGAGAAGAAAACCAGAATCAGCCTGTGCCGAAGACTAACAAGACTGCACAGTCTGTCTTCATTTGTGTTTGCATGCAAATTTATGTCAGTTTTTATTTATTTAATTATTTATTTATTCCGTTGGTCAAGACTGGCATAATAATCTGGGAACTGCAGCATCCCCAGCCCCACAGGCATTGCTGGGGGCCTGGAAGGGCTCTGAAAACAACCTGATTTGCAGATGTTGGTGGCTGGAATTTTTCACCCAATAACAGGGAGAAAGGGTTAGCTGCTTGCATCTCTTCAGGTTTTTCCTCTTGTATATTCTCTGAGACCAATATTTTGGTCATTCTGGCAATATCTAGTTGCTTCAGGCTCAGGTCATTTATTTCCCTGGGGCTGTGCTCTGCAGCTGAGAGCTGGTTGTCACAGGATAGGCTCCAAACACAAACAGGAGCAAGAGCTTATTAGGGAACTGGGATCCATCAGACTACAGCTTGTTTGGCTTGAATCAGCAGGTACAGAGACTGTGGCATCCTCATTTCTATCTAGTGAATAATTTATTTATTTTAAATTACCACATCTCTCTGCAGAGCTTGGAATTACTCTAACCCTGCATTTACACCATCCCTAAGCTAAAAGGAAGACTATGTTGAGGGTGATTTTTTTTAACATCACCTTTTAAGAGTCTCATTAGTGTGCTTGAGCTGGAGAGTATGTTGGGCATATTTATATTTAGTTGCACAAATAAAAGTAACGTGGGAGCAACACGTAAACGGAGAAGGCTGTTTTGGTTGGATCAGCAAAGGGAATCACCTTTGGGAGCAGAAGCTTCAAACCAAAAATGGCAATGATGAGGCCAATCAGGTTTGTTAAAGCTGATGTTTTAACTCCATCTCCCATGACTGAGCCATGGCAGAGGGACCTCATGCTGCTGCTTCTTCCTACAGGTCAGGCTCCTGTCCTCACTCCGAGTAAAAGCTTTCTTATCGATGGTTATTGGAGGGAAACCTCAGGCAGCAACCAACATGCAGGTGCTTGCAATGACAAATGTTCTTTCAGCAATTCTCAGCTTTGCTTAACTCCCCTACATTCACGTTCCTAGAAGGACCTTCCTTTCTGCAACCTCCAAGATGTGTGTTGTCACTTAGACGTGTGAAAAACAATCACACAGCGAGGAGCTGCACCTCTGAGCTTTCCCAGTGCAAAACCCCAGATGCATAGTTTGCAAGGAACAACTGAGCCTGAAAAGAGAAGACTTCCCTTCTGAATGAGTCCCACATCCATTTGCTTTTTTACCCTCTAAACCTTTAAGTTCAGCCATTGTAAAATAGGATACATTGGGAAAGAAGGTGGCAAAAATGAATGGCAAAGGAAAAGCTGAGGAAAAAAAAAGGCCTAAGTGGTAGCTGGCATCAGAGCTACCTGTTTCTTTTACTCGAGAAGCTGCTGAGATGCTAAACTATAGATTTATAAAGCTCTCCCTGGGCACAGTGTGCTAGCTCCCTTCCAGGTGAGAAAGTATCTCAGCTGTGGAACTGGGATTAGTTTCTCCAAAATCCACAGCAAGATTTGTTACTTTGCAAGGGGGAAGCCCCTCGAACAACAGATTCTTTTCTATCCCAGCCCTCAGCATGAGCCACCAACCATTTGGGACCAAGCAGCAAATAAAGAGGAGGTACAATCCCAGGTAAATAAAAGCCCTTGTAGACCTATTGCATCGTTACTACATGTCAGTAACTACAACCAGGAGCACCCAGGCTCCTCTGCCAGCTGATGAATCCAAGTGTGATGCTGAAGATTCAAAACCCCAAAGCCTGGGCAATATTTTTAACAAGATGGATTGGTGGTTTTAATAATTCCCAGATCCCAAACACATATGAAACGAGCCCTTGATGAGAAAGGTCTGATTACAAATAACCTGCAGAGAGATGAAAGTTTGCTTTTAATATCTGGGGTTTTTTAAGTCTGCTTTAGACTTTCAAGAGGCTTCAAAAGAAGGCAAAGACTAGAAAACAGTTTGATTTAATACTGTTAGATGTGTGAAATAAAATGCTGGACAATAAGACATGTAAAACAAGCAACAAGTGCAAATGACTTAAATCAAATTAAAGAGCTAATTGAAAATAATGGAATTAAAACCTTTTTTGTTGTTTCTATTCATCTGATTTCTCATCACTGTTTGCAACAGCATTTTTTTTTAATCTTTTTTTTTTGTTGTTGTTTACTTTGAAGAACAAACTTTCCCTACCATAAAAGACAACGATTTTAATCAGTATCTGAAATGTCATTCTATGGGGATGGAGATACTAAATGCCAGTCAGGAAGAGAAGCACCATCACCATGACCCAGCAGGACAACCAGAGCTGCATGGCCTTTGTCTCTAGAGGTTTCTGATACAACATCGTGATACCGAGTTACTTTATCTCCCATTATAATGGTTCTCACCAACACATCTTTGCTTTCCCTCTCTGTACCCTCCAAAGGAAATCGTTTCAGATTGCCCAGCAGGGAGTCACCTTTATTTTTTAATTGTTTTCTTAAAGTGACTCTGGGGAGTGTTTTAACAACTGGAGAGAGATGGGGTTCACATTAGACTGTTACGTGGAGCAAAGGAGTGATTCCACTGCAGGGGGATGTGGATACAGACCTACCTGTGCTG
>VWZY01001942.1:232377-258421 GCA_013399075.1 Chloroceryle aenea
TATTAATAATAGTAATTTCTTACTCTTTTAATCATTATATTTTTATTTAAATTATGTCTTTAAGCTTGCAGGGCTCATCTCCTTCTTTTAAGAACTACTTTTAGCTTGTTGAGGGAAACCACTGTGGTCTCTCCTTCACAGGGACAGCCCTGGCTTAGCTTCTTGGAAGAGCTTTACCTGGACCACTACAAAGCATCCACACCCAAGCTTGCTCACATCCTTCTCCTGGGCATCCAGCAGTCCAGGAAAAAAAAAACAAAACCCAAAACCAACAGAAGAGAGCACCAGAAAGTGCTCCCAAACCTTGGTGAAATATTTATTGTGTAGAAGCAACCCCTGAGTCAGCAGAGGTAGATAAATCCAGTAGAAAAATAGGCAGATGTTTAAGAATATTCCCAAGCTATATAATAAATAAATAAATAAATACAATCCAAGGTATTTCTACTCCTTCAGCACTTCCATTAGGAAAAAAAAAGGGGTAAAAAAAACATTTTTAAAGGGCCAAATTTCTGACTTTCCTCCCTGCACATCACCCTCCCATGGGCAGCAGCGAGAGCAGGAGGCTGCTGGGCACAGAGTGCTGCATCCCACTATAAAACTGCCTTTGCCTCAGCCCTGTCTCCTCCTGGAGATGTACAACAACCCCATCCCTCCACCAGGCAGCCTTTGGGCTTGTGTGAGACCCAAACCCTCTGGGTTTTACCTGCAGAACCAATGCAATAACTCAGAGGAGAGGCAGCAGAAGGGCATCTTGGAGCTGCTGCCTGCCCTGGAGATGGAATGTCGCTCCAGTAGCAGGGTGGTATTGTCAGAAAAGGAAGGAAAAAACCCCTTTCTAACACCCTCTTCTCCAAAGAGGCTGCAAAGAGTAGATCCCTGCAGTCCCTTCTTAAACACCAAAGATATATTCATTTAAAAATATCTACTTACAGGCAGGATTAATCTCAAAACACCATTTTTCCAGTTAAAAAAAAAACAAAACAACAACTTCAAAATGTTTCAAGTTTCTCCTTTCTTTTTTTTTTCCTTCCAATTAAATTAATTTAAAATGAGTGAAAAATGTTTCATGCCCTCAGATCCTGAAACCTCCGGTGTCAGCTGAAAGCGGCACTTTCTGCTCTCAGCTTCAGCCCTTGCTGCAGGCACCTCTGCTTTGAAGCCTTTGAAGTGTCTGTGGCACAGGCAGAGGCTCTCTGCAGAGAAAGCCCCCTCATTTGATATATATTTAATGTGCACAGAGTGTGCATCCGTGTGGTTGTGGTCATACAACGTGGATTTTTTTCCCCTCAGCGTGGATGGAAAGGTGTAACAGAGTTCTTCACTCTCAGAGCAAAAACTGGAGGAAAAAACACTCTCTGCCTTCTTGAGAAGATCCAGAAGTGGCTTTTTTGCCCCATCTCAAGCCATTTCAGCATCATCCTGAAGATCCACTTGAAATTATCTGCCCCTCAGAGGCACCAAAATTGTTTGTCTTGTGCCTATAGGACTCGCTCGCTCTCCCTTCCCTCAGCATCAGGATTCAGTTTTTTAAAGCTTTATTGTCATTGTTATTATCTTATTGCTATTATTAACTTATTGCTATTATTTTTATTGTCATAATATTATTATTTTTATAAATAAAGCACAAAACCAGCAGGAGCACAGTGGCTGTGCATAACACCCCCCCTCCCCAAGCTGGAAGCTGCAAAGCAGATGACACAACAGCCCTGCCTTTATTTTGGGGATGTGATGCAAGAGTAACACAATAAATGTGATTAATGGTTGGGTTTGGAGCTAATTATTTGACTCACAAGGCAACAACCTTGGTTCTGGAAGCAAAGGGTGAGGTTTGAGAGGCAGCACCTCTGGCTGCCTGAGAAATGACCTGAAGTGAAGGCTCCACCTCAGCAACCAGTTGGATTAATTTGGTGGCTGATTTGTCTACACTGATAAATTCTGGTACTGGTTTGGGGTTTTTTTTTGTCAGAATGAGCCACGTGTATTCACCATGCACTGCAATTATTCCAGCTGGTAACTGATGGGGTTGGATCAGGAATAAAAGCCTCAGACCTGAAAGCAGCCAGAGATATTTGAGCAGCATTTCCAAATGGTTTGGTAAACAGCTTCTGCCATGGACTGGTTTCTAAGGAGAAGAAAATGACAAAAGATTTCTTACAACATCTAAAATGGAAAACCAATTCCATTCTGAGACTCTACAACAATATTTCTGAGCACCCATAATAAATTCTGCCAGGGTAATGTCCCTCTTTTGGAGTGGTTCTTTCTGCTCAGCAGTTGGTCCTTTCTTTAATGAAGCCACACAGGGAAATACTGTCAAACAGTTGGAGGAAGTAGAATAACCCTGTGTTTTTCACTCAGTTGCCCTTTATAATACTTTATTTTTCCTAGCTTTTCCAATTCCCAAGCTAAATACAACACAGTATCTAGAAATACACCTCAAAAATAGGTGACTTCTGGTTTTTAAGAGGAGGAGAGAATATTCCTAGGGGAAAAAGAAAAAGGCAAGGTGAAAAGTAAGAGGAGATCGCTGCATGTCCAGCAGGCTTTGCCAAGCAGGGTGGAAAGGAGCCTTTTCTGAACCATTAATGCTGCTAACAGGACTTTGGCTCCCAGGTGGAAGAGTGGAGAATGAATTGGGAAACAAATATTTGTAAATAAAGTTTTTCCAATACAGAGTTTTTTTTAGGAAGGGGGGGATACAAAAAAATCACAAATCTGCTCTCGAATGTCAAGTACTTGAAAGTCTAAAAATAGATCAGGGGAATAAATAAATTAACCCAGAAGACAGAAGTGATGCTCTGCAAGCATCAGGGATTAAATAAATACACTAAATTCAAAGTGCTATTCCAGATAAGAGCTCTTTGTGCCGCAGCATGTACAGCTTATTGATTATGGGCTTGAGGTGCTGTGCTCTCTTGTAAAATGTACTCTGGCTGGGAGGGTTTAATCCTGCAGTAATGCACAGCCCAGTGTACCAAGCATGGAGCTACCTTACATTTTCTTCCTTATTTTCCTTTCTTTTGTGTCTTTATTTGCCACATTCCATCTGTTCCCTCTCCCACCAGGCAGTCTTTGCTCAGTGGGAGTGATGAGAGGAACTCCAGAAGGTGCTGACTCAGTGGGATGAGGGCTGGGCTGCCCAATGGACACCTGCAGGATGAGGACCTTCCTTGGTTAGACTCCATCAGGATGTAAATCCTCAGCACTTTACATGGTGTTGCCTGCATGGAAGAGTGGCTGCCAAGCGTCGGTGACACCCGGCTGATGTAGGAAGCCTTGGGGAGCAGCTCAGATGGAGATACTCGTTCTGCAGGCATTCACCTACTGTGAGATAAGCCACCACCATGCAGTAGAAAAGTGTCTAGCTGAAGTGAGAACACTGCCTCTCCAGATAAAATGGCTTTTTCTGGACAAAAGAAGAAGTAGACAGTCTTCTGAGTCCTGCTGGGTCAAGCAAGCAGTCCCAGGGGTGCTGCTACACCCCCCGCTGGAATGAATTTGATGTAAGAAGTTCTACTTAAACTGCCTTCCCTAGCAGAGGACAATTTCACTCTCCTGGTCAGATGTTGAACTGCCAGTGTCATTTCACACTAACACAGAAGAACATGTGTTTCTTCTGGTGCTCAGCCCAACTCTTCCCTGCAGGTTGCTCTGAAGAGCCAGCAGACCTCTCTCAACATGGAGTTTCACCAAATTATTTACCAAGAAAGGGAAAAATATCCAGGCTTCTGGGGATGTGGGGAAGCAGCTGGGCATGGCCGTGATGCTCTCACAGCATGCTGGTCACCTGGTCCATCTCACCTTGGGGCTGCTGCCCATCAGTCAGGACCTTCCCAGCCTCCAGGGCATCCTCAGGTGTTGGTTTTCTGAATCACCAGTGAAAAAAAGTTGGTCTGACCAAGGGGAAAAACTTTTGTCATTAATTGTTGTCTCCCTGGTATCAGGAAGCAGTGGAATGAACAAGGGGCAGGGGCTTGGCTTTTGGGCAACCTCAGAGCCCCGTATCTCCCACAGGGTTGGCAAATCTCCCACTATCTCACTTCTCCAAAAGCAAGCCTCTTAACCTCAAGCCATAGAGCCTCTACCATGTAACGCTGCCTCCTGAGCATGATCTACAGGGCCTGTGTTTTAACACCCAAGATTCATTAATATTTCCTGCAGAGTGCTCAGTAAGTAGCAAATAAAGCAGGAAGTGTCCCAGATGTTGGAAAGAAAAAATGGAATTATTCATTGCTTACTAACGTCAAAATGCTAATGTGAGAAAAGCATCCTTGAAGAAATCCTTGACTAAAATTCATCAGAGTGATGTGAAATCACTGTTTTAATTATGCATTTTTGAATGTATTTATTAGTCCCGGTTCTGAGCTGACTTACAGATGTTTAACAGTGATAAGGGTCTACTGCCGTCTTCGGAATTACTCATGATTTAGAATGACAAAACTTGGATCAGAATTAGGTCCTTGTCACTACTCTATAATATCCTTTCATCAAACTTCTTCACATTCAACAGATGAAAGAGACCGTGGCTGCTGCAATTTCAAACCCTCCCACCGAGCCCCTTAGCTTGGTTTTTGAAAGTTCTCCTCCCAAAAACCGACGATTCACGCACAAAATTTTCCCTGCTTGAGTTCTCCTTGCCACGAGAAACCTGAGAGTTGAGGAATTAGACCCTTTAGCCCACCCAGATTATGTGTTTGGGTAACACTTGTGCTGGCTACTAAGGCTGCAATTTAATCGAGGTGCTAATTACTTTAGTGACACTGGTCTAGTAGCTCAGGCTCCGTGTCCTTATTGCTGTGACTATGGGAATATGCTCAATACCAGGTGACGTTTAGAGGGCGTAGACTCAACAACAGAGGCATTTTTATTTCAAAACCCCCTCTGTTCAAGAATGGTTCAGTCATGTGCTGCTCAACAGAGTGCTGGAGGTTTCAACCGTTGCTCGTTCTAGAGCTGATCCAGAAGGAGCACGTCTCCAGCCATGGTTTACTCCCTAAGGCATGAATGCCTGATTAAGCTCAATGTATTCCATAAATGCCTTGATGACATTAAACTAAATTTTTTAAAGAACAGATGGAGAAAGTTAATAAATATTTCATTCTATAATATAAAACTCACTTCTGTATTCACAACTTCGGGGATCCTCAGCTTCACAGATATCAATAAGTCTGATGGATTTCGTGCTGCCTTCTCATTCTTCTGCCCCGGTGTCTCTTATGGGATCATCATTTCTGCATGCTTGGATTGTTTTATGGGATCAGTGAAAGGCAAGGGACTGTAAATCTTGACCTCCTCTGCTCCTGGGTTATATACTTTTATTCTTTGTGACCATAAGTGTTCATCTCTACACTGAATAGATAATTAAATGACAAAAATTATTCTGAGGGAATTTATAGGGAGAAATTAGCACTTGAAGAACTGATGGGGCACAGGCATAACCCAAGGAGATACTGGGGAAAAAAATAGCCAGTTTAGAATGGCCAAATAAAACATTGAAATATCTGTGCATTTGTAAATGTGATGAAACATCTATTCCCTGGGAAGAAAAAAAAAACCACATTATTTTTACCTATATATACAACTTCTATTCAAACAAAATTTCTACTGAGGGAAAACAGGGTGAATTTTGCTTAAGAACTGTAGCCCAAGCTTGTTATTCATCCGAAAGAACTCAACTTTACATGGGGGAATTACAATTTCTCACTGTATGTATGCTATGAATCTTGTAAAAGAATAATTAGAACTTGCTCCAAAAGGGAAGAAATGCCAGAATCAAGCAATATTTCAGGAAGAGCATTAACAAACATTTTTACACTGCCAACAATCTTCACTGCTTTCTAGAAGAGATTTACATCACATTATTAATTAACCGTACTGAGTCAAGAGGGTGACATAAAGCTGGGGAGATAAATGTTTAGCACAAACTATGACATCCCCAAGAACAGCTCTGCGTTTTTTGGAAGTTTTGATTTAAAATGTATGCAAATGAGCTCAGCAAGCAAGGGCCCAACGAAATACTTCAAAGCAGCAAGAAAAAAAACATGACGAGATCAAATCTTTGTCATTTCTCCAGTGTCTTTCGAAAGCTCGGTGTAAATCAGTTTGCCTCGATGGGTTGGTGCAAAACCAGCCCGTGGTACTGAGTGGGGCCACTGTAGTCAGCCAGGCACCATCCACCTGAGCAATCACCAGGATTTAGAAGTATCTAGATGGGAAATAATTTGTCTTTCTGGAGCTCACCCTTGTGCTACGACTGCAGAATACCATAGTCCACCATAAGGAACTACAGTAAAAAATATGTTGGTTTTCCTGCTCTCTTTGCCCCAACTCTGACCAGCTTTCAGATCCTCCCAACACTGCACCTGGGGAAAAAAATTAAAAGTAGAATAAAGAAACACTGTAAAGAAACACTAATTCCAGCGTGCTAGCTTTCATGCCACAGAAATTGGTTTATTCACTTATTGAAAGTTAGGATAGGTCCAGATACATTTGTGTCTTCAGAATCAGGGCTTTTAATAGAGGGGAAGAAAAAAAACAGAGTTTCTCCTGTTTCCCGACATCCCATTAGAATGGATGTCCTTTGACGTCAATTAGAGCCAGCTAAAAACAATAAAATCATCCTTAATTGCTTTTCAGAAAGAGACATTATCGCGTACACCGCCACGGCCAGGTTCGATTGCCTTTTACAAGAAACAAGGGTGCTGGGAATGCCATAAAACTCCAGCTCTGCTGAAGATGGATGTGGGGCTCTGCTGACAGCCCGGGGAGCTGCTTCTGCAGCCAGGACTCTTCCTTGGGCTGCAGGGAAAACTGATGCAAAACCTAGAGCCACGTCGGGATTTCTCCAAAGAGTAAAAATGCTGAAGCTGGACGTTCAGCTGGGGCTGGGTTTGGATGAAGAGAGGTTGGGATGCTCAGTGCTCCATCCCTGCCTCCACGTAAGAGTGTAATCATGCACCTACCCTGACAATTAGAGCTACAAAAATGACTTAGTCTTCAAATCTTGGGTACATTTCATTACAAGGAACGTCACCAACTTTCTCAAAGGTCTTCTCCAAATTTGTCTTACTCCAGGGACTTCATGATATCTCTGCCAACCAGGTAGAAGAGGAGTCCAGACAGCAAAACCAGGGGCACCCCTGCCGCGGCGAACATGAAGGACCAGCCGTAGTACACGTGCACGGGCACATCCTCCAAGCACTTCTCACTTCTCTCCAGAAGGATGTACTTCTGAAAATCAGCCACAAACTCCTTCCACATCACAAAGAGAAATATGAGCAGGAGAAATAAGCCTCCTGGAGAGAAAGAGAGAGAGCAACTTGAGTTATTCTCTGCCTGTGAAACATGGAAATAAGACAGAGAAAAGATCTCAACACATGTCCAGTTATTCTTGCAGGACCTTGCCTCCAGAAATGCAAATATCACAGCACCATTTTGGTTGGACAAGACCTCCAACAGTTCCCCCAGCACTGCCAGGGCACCACAGAACCATGTCCCTCAGCACCACATCTTCACAGCTTGGAAACCCCTCCAGGGATCACAGGGTCTCCACCCCTGCCCTGGGCAGTCCTTAACAGCCCTTGCAGGTAAGGCATTGTTCCTCATGTCCAACCTAAACCTCCCCTGACCTTCTTGGCCACCTGGATCTTAGCAGGATATTGACCAACAGGCACCAGTCCTGCTGATGACAAACATTTTCCAGCACCAAACCTGCTACCCCATCACTGGCACAAGCAGAGCCCAAGCAGATGCCGAGCGGCCGCTGCAGAGAAATAACACATAATAGAGCAAAAAAGATAGGTAGCCATAAGCTCTTCATGTCAGGTGGGCTACTAAATAACAGAATAATAAAAATAATAATAAACAGCTTATACCAGGAGGCTAGAAAGTTTTTTTATGGGCAAATGAGACCTGCTTTGCCCTCCCCTGGAGCCAGAAGGAGGAGGGTTGAGGCCACACTCAAGCCCGAGCAAGCAGCAGCATCTCTCTTTGAGTGGGTCCACTCTCCTCAGAGCCTCCCAAACATTGCAGGATGCCTGTGACCCAAATAGCAGAACTCCCCCAAGCCCCCAGGAGCTCATGTTTCCAGATGCATACCCGTCAAAGGTCAGCGTTTGCAGGAAGAGTTGGGTCACATCTGACAAGCACGTGGAGAACAGGCACCTCCTGGGCCTGGCACAGACTCCCCCGAGCAGGTCTGGGGGCTTCAGTGCTTTATCAAGACCCTCCCTTCCCCAAAATTCACTGCGTGGTGGAAGCTGCAGGTCTGGCTACCTCATATGAAGCAGATGACAAAAAACTCCTGTGGCCCCTGATATTATTTACTGTGTTGCCTTAAAGAATATATACAGTGTATCTTAAAGTCAACTTATATTAAATAGAGGTGGTGTGACAGATCTGAAGGCAACATTATCAGATCTTAGTAACATCTGATGCTGCTGCTTCACAGCTAGAAACTTGTTACCTTTAAAGGGTGCTGTATAACATGTAGATATACATTCACACATACACATATATGAACAAAACACATCACAGGTTGTAATATTTTTATAGTGGAAGTGAGCAGTTTGGAATGAATTTAGTTGAGAAGTTCCCACACGGTTCTGTGGGTGTGTTGTGACTTCTGCTGGATTTAATTTCAATTTTTCAATCAGAGGTAGCCTGTAATATATTTAATTCTTCTTCCAGGCAGCTTATGCCCTCCCAAATCCAAGTCCCATGTGAAGCAAAGAAGCAGGTCAAGCTTGGCGTTGATATAGCTGCTGAGGGATGGTGGCTCCTGAAACCTCAGTCAAACACCTCAGTGTTTAGCTATGTTTCTGCTTGTAGCAGATATAAGCACATCTGCTGCTGCAAACCTCAGCTCCCCACCTTGTACCCCAAAATCAGCCACGAGGTAGAAGGTTCAAAGCCTTCACTACCTGCTCTCTAGTTGCCCATCCTAAGCCATCACATCTGTTAAACTGCTGCCAACACCCAAAGACTTGCCAATTGAATCTTCCCCATCAAAACCCAGGGTAAGCATGCAAAAATATCTGACACCCCCACACGTTCTTATCTGACATCTGACATCACCCATCACCACCTCTCTGCTCTACCTGGCGACGTCCTTGCGTTGGCTGGAGAGGCAGGCGAGGAGTTAAGCAGCAGCTGTTGGACCATTTGCATGTTCATTGAGTTGTTGGGGTGGTTTTTTTCTGATACCACTTGAAATTAAGTGGGCAAATAAATATTTTACACTTGCTATGATAGCTGTGTGCTTAAAAATGCCAATTATCCTACGATAAGAAAACGATTGCTTGCTAAATAGCCGCATGTCCTTTGCAAAATACAATATATTGATAAGAAGGCAATTAAGTCTTTATTACTGATGTAATTTAAAATTAAATTAATTAGATAGCAACTGAACCTTGAAAAGTGCTCTTTTAAAGATCAATTTCTATTTCATTAACTTATAATACCTACTGTAAGAGACAGAAATCAAAATTATGTAGCCCCGGCGGGACAGAGGACGTGGGTATGGTCGGGTACTTCTGGATTCTTCTACTTTCTTTACAGAACAAGGGGTTCCCACGTTGAGTTGTCCCAGGAGACCTTTAGATGGCCTAAGCCTCATTTATTGAAAAAAAATTAGCTGCAAAACTCTGTCTCTGTGCTGATGAGGTCAATGGCATCTTCTGGGGAGGGGCTAATTGCAAGAAAATTGAAGGGGGGTATTAAATCTTCCTCCTTTCTAGTCTGCTAACGGCAGAACAAGGAACCCCAGCACTTATCTCCCTGTCCCAGGAGAGCTGCACCTTCACTGGGAGGAGATTGGAGTTGGGCTTTTTCTTTCTCTCACTTTATAATCTTGTGACCCCTTTCCAGCTGCTCATTGTAGGGACAGGTGAGTGAACTCTTCTGTGGAAGCTACTGAACGTTTGTGTAAGCTGCTGATTATGAGAATGATGAACTTTGACTCATTTGCTTTGCTCACCAGTTGCCTCTTAAGGATGTTGATAACGAGGAAACGGAGGGGTGACCTCCAGCTGTCCTCCATAACTGTCAGCCTTTGCTGCACGTGATTGCCAAAATGGAGATGCTCAATTTGGGAAGAGGAATCTGAGCGCAAAATTCATCACTTGAACTCAGCACTGGCAAAGCTGCCGCCTTTTTAATGCTCTCAGCTCATGCTAAAGGCCAACCTGGTCTGAGCACGTGCTGTGCTCCTCTTGCAAGACCACGACACGGCTCTGAAAGCTCAGGAGAGGCTTTGTGCTGTCTTCTCCTGCTGGAAAAGCCCCACAGCCACAGTGATCCGCAGCTATGGGACAGTGCCAGCATGCCCGTGCACGTCACGCAAGTGGGGATGCTGGAGAGACAGCACCGGGACCATAGCAGCTGGGAGAAGGGGAGAAGGTTCATGATTCATCACGTACCTGTGCTTTGCAGGGTAAGCAGGCTGGTAATCAGCTCCTCTTTGGATGGTTTAACATTACCTGAGACAGGCATCGTCAGATGTGGACATGGTTTAGTGGTGGCCTTGGCAGTGCTGGGTTAACAGTTGGACTTGATGATCTTAAAAGTCTCTTCCAACCAAACCAATTCTATGACTGCTTGCTTTGAAAACTCACCATACACTCGCAGTTTGCAGTGTGTTCCCTCCAGAGCAGCCTCCTGACCCCTGAGCAACCCACCATGTAAAGCTCAGGTCATTTTTTCACATAAGCCTCCAGCGATGCAGCTGGTCCAAATGTATGAGGGCAGAGCTGCAAGCTCAATAATTGCCCTAGAGCTGGATGAAGCGTGTGCTCACTTCTGAGCTCCATCTCTAAAATGCCCAAAGGAAATGGAAACTGAGGAGCACCAGCACAGAAAGCCAAGGAGCACCAGCAAAGTTTTCTCAGCAATTCAGCTTCCAGAACTGCAGTGCAGTGTTCGCCCAGCCCTCTCGGTGACATTGTAGTGATAATTAATCATATTGTCATCTGACTGTTGAAACAAAGGGACAATTAGTCACCAGGCAGTATCTGCCTCCCCCTTGCGAGCACCGGGGCTGAGCCTGAGATGGCAAAGCAGAAGGAAAGCAGCAGGCTGGCTATTTGCTGATGCAATCCGGGTGCTTTGGGGAGCAGGCTGGCAGGGATAACTGCTCGGCTGGGGTGGTGTTTGCAGCAGGGAATGTCAGCTGAGCTCTGGCTGCATTTCCAGAATCACCCAGCAGAGGAAATCAAGGGGGATGGCTCTGGTGCCTTGAAACGCCACCCACTGAGCAGTGCATTTGTTATGGTAGCTGGCAGGAGGTCAGATTTGTTCTCTTGACAGTACGGTAAATAAAAGGCATCTCGGAGAGGAAACCCAAAGGGATCTAATCGAGCAATAACAGTCTTCACCCTTAGCCATTGAATTCCCCCCTGGCAACCGAGGGGCACAGGGAACTCCTCAAGATCACGTCAGGCTGGGTACCCATCAATGCTCTTGGGAGTCCATTTGTACCAGTTGCATCATTTTGCAATGATTAACCGTGGCTGTGATTCCGTGACCTCAGCGTGGGCTGCTGCCAGAACAGGGAGAGGGAGTTTATGGACAGAATAAAGCTGCCTATGAAGGATGCTCTGAGAGGCCAGGGCATCCTGCAGCCATGGGGCTCCGTCTCGCCATCCGACTGCCAGGCCACCTTCCCACTCTACAAATTGCCAGCATTTTCACACTTCCTCGAGAAGAGATCATTTCTGCAAGGGAGGTTAATTAACACTGCCCCCCAGGCCATGATTAGAAGAGAGGACACTCTCCTGCATCATCTCCACATCCCACTATCTGAAGGAAAGGGATGGCTGGGGAGTTGAAGCTCTGCTCAATCCATTGTTCCCACTGCTCAGTGCAATTATGCAAAATATTTTTAAGAGGGATGGTAAGAAAACAACCACAGAGGGATGCAATCCAAATCCATCTGTAAACCAATGCAAAGCAGGGTCCTGAGGTCTGAGTTCAGCATAACTTCCCCCAAAAAGCAATCAGATGAAACTCTCGAGCTGAAAATGCTGCAATGTTATTGCCTTCTCCTGGCTACCACTTGGATTGGAAATAGAGAAAAAAGTCACTTCCAGCTGAACTCATTCCCCTAATGACAGTTAATAGCAATGATTGCTGTTCAGATTGAAACTGCATTAATACAAACTTCAGTTCAAACAGCAGCATCTTTGTCTAATGCCAAGAGGTTTATGCGATGCGTAATCAGCTCTTGTAAAAAGTGTCACATTCTCTGCCCCAGCCTTTTAATCAAGAAGTAGTCAAATATACTGAAAAAACAAAGGAAAAAAAATAATGAAGGAATACAGTGATTCAGTATGACTCAAAAATCCTTTTCTGTGTGATATTTTACTTATCCAGCCAGGGTCAGAAGGTGGCTGATCTCAGTTTTTTCTATTTGGGCTGAAAGTGAAGTGTTATGAAGAGGCAGAGCTTTAAGTGAGGAAGCCAGAGTGTCACATCAAAGAGGATCCAGATACTCAGCCCTAGAAGAGATGATTTCAATGCACACAGATCAAGTGGCCGACTCTACTGAGCTGGATGGAGATCTGATAGCAGGACACCTTGCATTGTCAAATAAAATTCATGTGTGTGAAATCTGCATTTAGAAAAACAAAGCCCAAGCACACATTATTGAACTATATGAGAGAGATAAAGAGGTACCCACAGGCTCCCTGTCCTCCCTTCACTGACTGCAGACTCGGGGGCAAATAGGAAATTGGACAAAATGCAAAGTGCATGAGCAGAGGCAGGTAGGGCCAAATTGATTTAGTGCTTTCCAGGTTTTTTAGATGAACAGTTTGACATCATCTGGCTTCATTTTAACAAGCAGCTCAGTTGGCATCCCATGGTTAATTGTTAGTACGTCTGGAGGAGACAGAAATGAGGACAGGAGCTACGAAATGGATAAGGAGCTAAATAACAGCAGGGGGAAGAGCAAAAGGTAATAATATCAGGGCATGGTGAGATTGGAAGGAGTTTCGATGGAGCTCCTCCAAGGTCAGTGTTGGGGCCCTTCTTAAATATTTTCATTAATGTTTTCAGCCCAAAAAAACTTGGGTGTGCTCAAAGCCCGAGACCCTGGCTCATGCTTGATTCATGTCACACATGAGGGAGAAAGAACCTGGTTCAGGAGCTGTAACTGAGCAGTGTTTTTTCAGAGAAAGGTCTGACTTTGTGATGAAGTTCTTCACTTGGCATGGCTCAGCTGAGCTCCAGCCTTTAGCTGCTTGAGTCACACAAAAAGAAGCTTTTTTTTCTGAGTTTGAGTCACTGTATAAATCAAGTATTTCTACTAGTTAAGCCAGTTATTCCTCCTTTTTCCTTGGAAAAAGCCCAAGTGATAATTCATTGGAATCGTTTGTAACGGCAGTGGGAATCATGAATAAATGTCTATTTTTAATTAATTTTCCTGCTGTGCCACCACTTTATCTTTGCAGGTTTTATTAAGCCAGCCCTCCTGTTTTGAACTGCTGGGTTTGCTGTTCATCTCGGGTGGGTTTCAGCTCTACCAGATGCTACCAGGAGAGACAGGAGAAGCCCAAATGCAAAGCCTGATTTAGGGGAGCAGAGAGTGGCTGCTTGCTGCCCAGGGTTAACACAGCTATGGACTTCACTAAAATAAAAGCATCTGATCCCCTAGGTTGCATAAAAGAGGAAAAAAAAGAAATAAATGAATACAAAAAAAATCTTTTTTCCCCAACCCCAGCCTCTCTAGGGCTAAGGGCTCCCTTGCAAAAGCTTGACTGAGCATAGATGTTTAATTCCAGTGAGTGAGGAACTAAATCACGTACTCCAAATCCACGCAGCTCTCACCAAAGCCCATCTCCCCCTGGCAGCACCTCATCCCCAGCTGCCTCCTTCTGCACCCATGAAGCTGCCACTTACCCGAGGCGAGGAGGAATCCGCCTCCGGCTTTGTAGGAGCGGGGGCTGAGGAAGGGCACCCCGCAGACCAGCAGCAGCCCTCCCACCAGTCCAGCGGTGACGGCCAGCAGGATGAACGCCGTCCAGAAGCCTCTGTACACTGCGTGGGTAAAGAGAGCAGAGTCAAGGGAAGGGAGAGGAAAAGACCTCTGGGGAGGTCACACCTCAAATATCAGGGTTGCTTTGGAGCCCCTTACTCCCAGCAGGACATGGAGGGGCTGGAGCGTGGCCAGAGGAGGACAACGGAGCTGGGGAAGGGGCTGGAGCACAAGGGGTGTGAGGAGCAGCTGAGGGCCCTGGGCTTGTGGAGCCTGGAGAGCAGGAGGCTCAGGGGAGCCCTTCTGGCTCTGNGAGGCCCTGTGACCCCTGGAGGGGTTTCCAAGCCCCCCATGGAGCTGTGGTGCTGGGGGCCGGGGGTCAGTGGTGCCTGGGAAGTGCTGTGGCAATGGTTGGACTCTGTGAGCTGCAAGTTCTCTTTCAACCAAAACAATTCTCTGACTCTATGAATGCAGAGCTGGAGCTCCTGCTTTGCTCACTCCCTGCCACAGCACAAGTGCAACACGCTTGGAACCAGTTCAAGCTGAGGTTGAATGTCAGGCCCTACATAAGGGGACTGGAATGGGTACAAGGGGTTGGAAAGGTTAGCCAGGGGAGTACACCACAAAACAGGGTGACAATAAAGGACACTGTGCTTAGCTGTACCGGGGGGGGTGGAAGAACTTTTCAAGGAAGGAGAGAAAATAGCAACATTAGGAGAAATGGAATCAAACCAGATCTTCTTTCCATTTTAATTAGTACTTACAAAAGGTGACAGGCTCCTGGTTTGAAATAAAGGTGCCTTTTGTTAGCAGGACTGCAGGGAAGATGGGAGCGCATGATTTCCCCCATTAATGGCCTTGCTTGACTCCAAGTAAGAGAATGAGGGCAAGGGAACAGCTGCTTCTCCATCCACTGAATTTGGGGGGGTTTGCTGTGACCTCACAACCAAGCCAGACGGAGCTGAGCAAGCTTGAGGACATCACACCCCAAGGAATGGGATGTAGCCCACTAATTTCTGCCTCCCAGCAGCCAGGTCTCTTCCGCTCACTACCATAAACCTTGGCTAAAAGTGGGGGTCTCCAGGCAAGGACCCCCTGGTACCCTGCTCCCCTGATTTATCTGATCCCCTCAGACCACATCTCGCTCTGCCTGTTGTTTTTCAGAAGCTCCGGTTCAAGAGGTTTAAGCTGAGCATAAGCAAGTGGTTAATGCTGAAATGATTCACACTTGAAAGAAAAATGGTACGGAAAAAGATGCATTTTACTCATTTGAAACCATTTTGTCAGGAGAGCCACTTAGGGAGAGATAAGTATCTTGAACTCTCCAAAACCACAGAATTCATTTTCATGTTTAACCTCCCGTCACCTGCTTCTCTCAGGGAGCCTAAGAGGATGCAGATAAGGCAGAATTATCTCTGGAGCAGGTAATAGCTGGAGGACCCCTCTTCTTGGACAGCCTCCTGTTTTGTCATCATTTGCCTACAAGGACAGGCTGGTGCAAAATGAGATGTTCATGACAGAAGCGTCCGCTCTCTGCAGAGGTCCAAACGCTTTGCAGTGAGGTTGCTGCAGCTGAGGAGCCCAAGGCTCCTGCTACCCTAAAGGTCCCCTCGGGACCATACTGGGGTAGGTGCTGGGATCCTCCAGGCATTGCCCCGTGGCACCGAACCTGTCCCCAGCACCCTTCCAGGACCTCTCCCAGCATGCGTTTCTGAGAGGCAGCCGAAGAGGGTTTCATAGCAAGGGCTGACAGGCAGGGACAGATGCCTCCAGAGCCCTTTATTTAGTAAGGAGAAAACCAGTGTGTTTATCAGCGAGATCATTCAGAAACCAGGCGTCACTCCTGCCTCTCTAAACTGAACAAAATGCCACCGCCAAACCCTCCTGCCCTCCTTCCACCGTCGGCGGGTCCCTCGTATCCATTTTACACCACGGCACGTTCCCCCAGGCAGGAATCCTGCACAGCACAGCAAAAGAAACTAGCTGCTCTCCCCTTCCACGCTCCTACTGACAAAGGTAGGGGGGGGTTTAATTAATTCCTCGTACAAATAAATAAATAAATAACTCAATAACGGCGCTGCTAACGGCTAAGGAAAAGGTCAAGATGTTTGTTTGTGCAGTATGCCTGCCCCGGATCCCCGGAGGCAATGCAGAGTGATGCACACTATTTAAAGAAATCAATTCATTTCAAAAAAAAAAAAAAAAAAAAGAAGAAAAAAAAAAAAAGATCATTGAATTAATTCTAGCTGCTGCCACCAATTTAGCAAATTAAAATTCTTAACGGCTGCTGATTCATTAAAGAACTCTGAAAATACAGGGAAACATAAATACAAAGGGAAGTGGTTGAAAGGAGAGCTCTCCAACTGTGTCATATTCGGTGTATTAAAAATAAGCCAGTCACTTAACGGGGATCTTCTAACATTTTGGTCTTTAACTGATTTTGCAGTGTTTGTTTATTTTGTCTTGCAGAGAATCAACACCAGAGCTCTCCCAGGAAGCCACATTCTGGAAAGAAGTTGGCACTGAACTGCACCAAGCCTGTAGCCCAGGAGAAATTCTTTTTCCTGCATGCTTGCAGGGTCTGGATTTGCCCGTGGGGCTGAAGCCCTGCAACCAGCTTCTGCAAGTGAGCGAGGAGGTGGGAGAGAGTGACTTTAGCATCCTCCCTTGCTCATAGGAGTAGGTGCTGAGCATCCAGCAGGAGGGTGCACAGCTTATGGCCAGGCATGGCTGACTGGAGAGGAGACGTGGGAGAACATCTCACTGTGCTCACAGCTCAGGACAGGCAACTAAGCTCGGAAAAGGAGCCTTGGTGGTGCTTGGCCACGTGCATCCACAATGGAGAACCACAGCACTGACAGGCACCAGCAGCCTCTGCCCAGAGAGCTGCTGGGGAGGAGGAGGAGGAGGAGGAATGGAACTCACCTGCGGTTGTGTCGTAGGAAGGATGGGGAAAAGGTCCGAGAGCGATGGGCATGGGAAAGAGGTAGCCATGCATGCAGAACTTGGGGTGCACTTGGCTGGCTGAAAAAGAACAACCAGTAAAAGCGACAGTTACAGTGTTCAGGTGGCACTGTGCATCCTGCAAAACCTCACTGAAATCAGGAGGCTGGGGAGTAGAGAAGGTTAAAAAGAAAGAAAAAGCATCATGATGAGAGGAGGGAGATAGAACAGGATCTGAAACTGCTGCCTGTGCATCTTCTCATCTCCATAACCTGACTCTGAGGTGGACATCAGTCATCAGTGGAAGATGGAGGCACAGACACCAGTGTCAATATTCCCACTGCTGTTTTCCTCCAGAAAATGTGTCAGACCACCCGAAAGGGTCAAAGGCAGCTTGGTACCAGAACAAGCTGCTTTAGAAGATCTCCAGTTTGTGAGAAGGGAAAGCACAATTAGAATGGAAGTGCCCCATCAATATTAATACCACCGAGGCTTATCGTGATTAACAGTAATAGAATGAATGTTAAATGAATTAATTAATGGTTGGCCACTTATTTAAATATGTTCCCCAGCTCAAAGGAACACTTTATAATAGGTGGACATTAGTTCATGCTAAATTGACTATGGAATACCTATTGAATTAATTATTACATCCATGAGAGCAGCAAATTAATTTGCCGTGATCAATCCTATTATAATAAATACCTAAAGAAGTGATACAAATTTGCCAGGTATCAGAAAGAGTCATTTTACTTCAGGTAACATTACACTATATCATGCATTTCCATATAACCTAATTAGGTGGCAAACTCCCTCTCTCAAGCCTGTCCTTTCTTTTTTTTAATCAAAAAATAATTTCTACATGTGAAAATCTCACGTTGTTCGGCTGAACGGTGGCAGCAACTGCTCCTGCAAGATTTTACAGGAGACACAGGTCAGGGACTGGCAGACAGCAAAGTCATCTGGAATTTTCATCCCTGCAGAGTAAATTTAAGGTGGGAACCTGTGTTATTGGGAGCCCAGCACCCTAGGAAGCCACCAGGCTGCTCAGAAGAATCCTTTCTGGTGGAAGCACCTGGTTCACTGGTCCAAGACCTCACATTTCACTGCACCTGGGCCACCAGATCACACAAATTGGTGGCTCAGAACAAGTTTCACCTTCTCCTTCAGTACTTTTTTAAGGGTGAATGTGCTTTCTGGAAAAAAAAAAAGTTTTCTGCATCCATGTCTGTTTATTCACATGTGGAATTTCAATGACCTTAAGAAGCAAAACAGGCAAGACCTTAAAATAAAGGTCTTGTGTGCTTAGGAGCATAAGTGCATGTGATTATGGCTCCCTGTAGCCCACTACTGTCCACTGCTGGAAGTCCTGGGCACCCAAGGAGAGCACACATGTGCATATCCAGCCTTGCTGAAAGCAGCAGGAGGTGGGAATATTCAGCACCCTGAGGGATGAAAACAATGACAGGAGAGTGATGGTGATGACCAGGAAAGGCATGGGCTCAAATGTAACAGACCTGAGCTGAAAACAAACATCAAGATGTATAGGAGGGAGACTTGCCCTTGCTGGTGGAGCCACTGCTCCGGAAGACTTTGTAGGTGACACATTAAATGGCATCAAGAGGTTCCTACATTTCTGTGAACAACCCTCTGAGAGCAAAATCCAAGTCAAAAAAAAGAGCAAAGAAAAGCTGAGCCAAGTTTGCTTTTGATAGAATGATGCTGGGAATGAAAATTAATTAAATAAAGACAACTGTCTCCTGATCCCTGGAGCCCTGCTTGGGCTCATTTACAATTCAAACCGTGAGAGAATGCTGTGGCTATGGTGTGGTGGCATCATACTCACTGTACCAGAAGGTCCAGATGGTCTCTGAGTGGCCCTCGCCAAAGAACCAGCACCGCCAGAAGAAGCCCTCGTGATGGAAGGTGAGGATCTCCTTCCTGACCTCTGTTGGTGTTTCAGCCTGCAGAGGAATGAAAGCCCAATCTGATGACCACAGGGGAAAGGGGGGAAGCGTGCATTTTTTGCTTAGGCAGTTTTTGCTTTCGTTTCTTGTTGGAGTCTTTGTTGATGTTTGAGCTGGTTTTGGAAGGTTTGGAGACCCCAGAAGCAGCTCCTGTCCTTGGCTTTTTGAGTGTCACAGCCACAACTTCAACTGCCAGACCTGCAAGCAGAAGGTGTAGGTCTTTGCAGAAGAGAGGATATTGAGGAGCTGAGACACGGATGATTTACCAAAACCTTATTAAAACTCTAGTCAAAATCAATTTTATCTTTGTCACACACGGGTTGGTAAAGGAGATGTGACTGCTATAAAAGCACATCTTGTGGAGGACGGAGAAACTCCATAGAGGATTGGACCCTGTGAACTAGGAAAAGGAGATGGGACTCAATGGGAAGGTGCTAGAAGAGACTTCCCTCACCTTGAGGGTTTCATATATCAAGTCATGACACCTTCCAGAGCTCTGACCTGAGTCTCCTTTTACTTGCACACAAAATACTATGCCAGCAGTGACCTGCAGCCCTTCAGCTTCATCAGCTGGGTGGCTGCTGAAAGCACATCCAGAACCCATTTAATCGCTCTTTGGCAGATGCTCCAGACCATCGTTATCTGCAAGGGACAGGATTTGCTTGGGCAGAGAAGGTAGAAACACAACCGAGGAACTGAAATAGAAATAATAGAAGCAGTGTCTGAAATAGAAACAAAGTAGATCAGAGGAAGGAGTCAGAGCAGTTCCTGTTTCTTCCTGGAGCGTTTGAAGTCGCTCTGCCTTAGTGACGGGCACGCTAAGGCTTGGCCAAGGGTGAATCTTCAGGGTTTGAGATGCTTATTCACCTCATGTGGTGCAACGTCTCGAGTCTCTCCATTTTAAAAGACAACAGCCCAAACAAAAAATCCAAACCAATTAACACTGTCATCTCCCAAGTGTGAGAAAACCGAGCGGTGCTCCTCGGCCCGCGACTCTCTGCCATCTCCGGGGCTTTCCCGTGCTGCTTTAAACAGGAAGGACAACATCTTCTGCCAGGCAGTTTTTCCATCTTTCTTTTTTTTTTCCACTAGCAAAAGACATTTGGAAACATGACTCAAGCAACCAGTGTCCTACATTTGATTATTTGATTCTGAAATGAAAGAAAATATTTCTTGCTGGCATCGTGATGCTTACCCAGTGTGAGTCACCATCCCAGAAAAAAAATAGGAAAAAAAATAGAAATCAAACCTAATTGGATTGAACTTTGAAGTAACAAAAAGTCTGCACACAACGAGGGTCTTCCTGTCATTTTGTAATTGAAACCACACATTGATCGGCGCAAAAAATAAAAGGTTTTTGAAGAGTGGGTGGCTGAAGGAACTGATCTGGTTGTTATTTCACTGAAGAGTTAGACGAGAGCGAGTGCAGCTAAAAACCAAACCTCCAAAAGGATCTATAAGCACGTGATGTCAGCAGATAGCACTCAAACACCAAGCTGTCCTTTGAAAATGACATTTCCTCTCAACCCAAATCCGGCATAAATCTTAATTTCAAATATATATGGGCAGGACCTCTTGTCTGCTCTGATCTGCGCCTGATGTTCGCTTTTGTTTTCTGTCTGCTGCAGTTGGATCGCTTCAGATGTAAATAATTGCCAACTTTAAAATAGGAACTATTTTTAAATGAAGAAACAACAGAGGAAGAAATCTTTTAATGGCAAATATCAGGAGACATCCTTTGTCTTTTGAGGCAAAGGCTGTCAACAAGTAAAGCTCTCAAGTTTTTGCCTTTCATTCCCTAATATTTACATCTGCCTGATCACAGAAGCGCTGTCGGAATGTTTCCTAGATGGACTTGACTTCAGGCAAAATGCTGGATATTACACAAAAATAGATTTGGATTTTCAAGCTGGCTCGGGCTGATGTCGTTGATTAGCAGGTCACTCTCAACCAGCACAAAGACCGTCACAGATTGACACCTTTCAATTAAAACCTTTTTTGTTAAGGCTTATTTTTTATTATGTAATGAAGCCATTTTTTTCCCCCAAGTAAGACAAGATTTCAGAGTTTACCTCCCCACTTTGCAGGGTGCTGTTCTCACGCTCAAAAATGCCACAGGTCTCCGTAGCCAGCAGCCAGTAGTCGGTCCCGAAAGCGATGAGAAAGAGCAAGACGCCGGTGCCGCCGAGGAGCCCGGCTGCGAGGGAAGCTGCTCCAGCCTTCATGGGGCAGCAGGTAGGCAGCAGAACTGGAAATCAGAAAAGAAGTCCAAAAAAACCCCTCTGAAGCTTCCAGGGTCACTGGAAGAGGGGGATGAGAGAAGTGCTATTTTTGGAGACGGGTAATAATCTTCTGCTGGCCGGTGTGAGTTTCAGTGGGTGGTGGGGACAGGACTAATAAAAGCAGATGACCTGGCGTAACCAAACAGCTGTGGCATTAAGGAGCATGACAAATAGCTCTTGAGACAGAGCAGGAAGGTTTCCAAATAAACACATGGCTGCTCATGTCAGCAGAGCAGACCATTTGAGTGGTCAGGCAGAGCCTGTAGGTCATGAGAGGTTACGACGCAGAGGTGCCCAGGACACCACAGAGGTTTTGAAACCCCTGGTTGTGCAAGATTAGCAGAGAGGCTGAGGTGGCTGGAGCAGAGCTGAACCTGAAGGTCTTGCCACATCGGGGAGGCTGCAGCTGCTGCAGCCACTGCTGGGAGATACCTGCAGCAAGTGCAGGATAGAAGCAGCACTTCTGGAATACGAGTGTCCTCCAGCTCCTGCTTCCTCTGAAGCCAACGCAGCTTCCACCCAAAGTAAACCCAGAGATCCAAGCAAAACCATTAAAACATTGGTGGTATCTTAAATGTCTTGGAGCTCTCAGAAGTCATGCAAGCAACCCGTGCAAACACGTTTAAACCAGCAGGTCCACATCTGCCTGGACCAGGAGCGTGGAAATGGGGTGTGCGTACCGACAGACCTCGAGTGACTTGCGTGCAGTTGTGGAAAGATGTTCTCTCTCCAAATCCACACTACCTGATGTCCATACCTCCCCCACCACCCAAGCCTGCTGTGGAAGAGGTGTCTCATGGGAACGAGGACATTCCTGCACGGAATTTCGTTGCCATTTGGCTCCTAATGTTTTTGACTTCTGCTGGAGCATCTGCTGTAGATCACTGCCAGGAATGGGATGCCAGACTAGGAAGATTATAATTTCTGTAGGGCAACAACTCCATTCCTGTGACATGCCAGGAGGTGGGGGGAGGAATTTTAAATCACTGTGGAAATTCAAGTTCTGATTTTCTAACCTTAGCCTGAGTCATGACCAGTTCCAAGATGGGGGTAGATGAAGATGTTGCCTTCTTTGTCCTGTGGGACTTGGTGTTGCCAAATTAATTTCCAAATCAATTTAATAGTTAAAGTTAACTGTGAACATATGGGTACCTCAGAGAAACTGCACACTGGGTAGGGAAACGAAACTGGAGAGGGTTGGGTAAAATTTTGACTACACTTCCAGCCAACTGTTGAGGCATATGGACTGATGAATATGCTGGTTCTTCTTCTAGGAGCACAATAGACCTTAAATTATAATCATTTTTCCTACCCTCTGCATTGTTCTTCCTTAAATATTGCAGAGATTGTTTTTAAATAATACATCAGACCTCTATTCCTCACCGTGGCCATTGGAGAGCTGCTGTTTGTTCAACCTGACCGTGAGCACATGAAGCATCCCAGGAGATCCTGGAAAGTGTTGCCTTGCCCAGAGGAGCCCTCACCCTGACACGTGGAGGAAGGAAGATTGGGACAGGTTGCAGAGTTACTATCGTGCAAGGTTGAAACTCAGTTGCAGTCCCCACAGCCCAGGTAGCTCGAGTGGGACTGGAAGGGCCAAGGGTGCAAGAAGGGCAGAAGGTGTCGCTGCATCTGGCATGGTGGGGCAGATGGTGAGTGAGCACACAGGGAGCTGCAGGACAGGGCCAGAGGGTTGTCCCAAAGGGTAGGTTTACATCTTGGTTGGTCATCCAAATGATGTTAGGCAGTGCCACCTGGGAAACAAGCCCTGCAATTCTACATCAGTGAACACACACTGTCCCTCCTGGGCCACTTACTCTCCCTCCCACACTTAGCTGGCATCTCCACCGGAAGCAATCCCTGCTGCTCTGATGGGTTTGCACGTAGGTGCTTGTGGCCAACTGCCCCCATGCCTCCACTCATCCCTTTCCTGTTGTTAAACCTTCTCCCAGCCCACCCCTGGGCAGCCCAGTATCATCCACTCCATTTGCATGGGTTTGAGCTGCAGTCCCACACCCACCTTCCATCTGCTTACTTCACAGGCAACGATTACTGCAGTGAGATGACCTCTTTGTATTGAGCATGAAATGGTTAATTAAATACCAAAAATGCAATAAATCAATGCCCTAAATAACCTTCAGCAAGGGCCATTTCCATCAGCTGCCATCTAACTAACAAGTAATGCTGGTTAAACCTGTCGGAAGGGACGGGGAGAACTGGTCACCGTTTATTCTCCTGATCTGTATCTCAAAGCTGGGCAGGAGGGAGGGAGAAGGAGCTGGGCAAAGGGTTTGCAGACCAGAAGTGAGGACTTTTGTCAGATTGCACCTCAACTGTGTAAAATTAGACTGCAAAGTGTATTTTTAATTTACTTTTTTTTAAAATAAAGAAGGGATTAACTCACCCTTCCCCATTTGAGTGCGTTTTTCAGTCAGCTGTTCTTGGCTTGGCTGTATTTATGCTGATGAGCATTCACAAGTTAGTGCTGTTTGCCATTTGGAAGGTGTCCTCAGCACTGTTCAGTCCCGTTGGCAGAAGAACCCCAGCGTGGCTGTGGCAGAGCTTTGCTGGTGCCCAGCCTTGGCTCTTCCTGGGCTGTTCCTTGCCCAGCCAAATGTCTTCCAAATGCCTAGGCTGCAGAATAGGAGTTGAGTTTGCAAGGTCAAAACGTCTCTCCATGCAACGAGCTCTCCCTTCTCCTTGGCACATCCCCACACACGTGCTCCTCACCATGAGGATCTGGAAAATTCCAGGACGTGATGGACAACGACACTGCAGGGATGGGGCAGCTGCTGCCACAGCCCCCTTAGCTTTCCTTCCCTTCAGGTGGATTATTTCTTTTTTTCATTAGACATCAACCCCACTGCATCCAGGTAACCCAGAAGATGCTGCCTCCTCACACCAGCAGATTGAGGGGAGCTACCTGAGGAGCAAACTCAGCCCACCTTAGCCAGGGTTCACCTAAACTCTGCACCCCCCTTGCTTCTTTATTTCCCCAGTGCTTGGGAAGGGGGAAATAAATAAAACTAAAATTCTTTTAATAGGATTTTTATTTATTTTTGTTATAAGGCTAATAGAAAAATCAGTTCCTATACTCTTCAGAAGTCAAATCTCTTTATTAATTGAAAGGTTCAGACCCCTCCTGGTTTCAAAGTGTAAATTAGTTGTTTGGTTTTCTTTTGTGCAAGCATTTTGTTCCTATGGATTTCATACAATGCAATGGATGGCTGTGTTAATAGGCAGGACATACAGATACCAGAAGAAAAGAAAGGGAAAAAAGAATATCAAGAAAGCCACCAATAAATCATTCCAGCCTCCCCCCCTCCCCAGGTCACTCTCCCTGCAGTTAGAAAGGGCTGGAGGTTTTCTGATGAACTCATCAGAAAATGTGGTGTTTAAAAAGCAAATTGTTTTTGAGGAAGGGCTGGGGTGAGTGAGTAGCCCCGGGAAAAAAAAATCAGACAGACATTTCTTAACTTTAGATGTTTACTTTCAAAGTGCCAGTTCTGTGACACCAGGATTTCACTTTCCAACTCTCAGCCTCACCAAGGGCTCAAGGAGCCCTGATTTTACTCCTCAAAACCAAAGATCATTGCTGTTGGAAGAGTAAAAAGACAATTTCCCAGCCAGGAACAGCAAGTGCTGGTACCAACACTAAACCCACTGGCCCCAGGTCCTGCAGGTGCCCTGCCCAGTCCATCCCACCCCTCAGCACGACCTTCAGAAGGCACCTCCAGAAGGGGATGCAGCTCTTGGTTGGCCTCAATGGCCATTAGGACTCCACTTGTTTGCTCCTTGCTCCTACAAAGCAAGTCCAAACCTCTCTTAGGCCACATCTTGAATACCAGGTGTAAGAAAAGGGAAGTCATGTCCTGGATGTTTTAATGACCTTTCTTTCCTAATTAATCTGAAGGATTGTCAGGGTTTTTATTCCCTTTAAGCTTTTAAACTGCAAGTAGCCGGGGCTCGTCAGCTCAGATTTTTCCCAGAGTCAGTGTTTTACCTTTTGATTGATCAAAGACTCCACCACCCCAGTCTGAGTTATCCTTCTTTTGGTGTTTTGATCCCTGCTCGATGACAAATTATAGATTATGTAGAAGGCTCAACCTATTTTCATCCTCTCGTGCCAAAAGTAGAGGGTTTCTTGCAATTTTATAAACAGATGTGACCTCAGGGCTCCCTTCAAAGGCTTTCCTGAGTCCCTCTGGAGACCTTTCAGCATTGGAGCTCACCCTGGTCATCTGTCCATGCTCTGGAGGATGTCCCATGTTGCAGTTCCTCAGGTGGCTGGAGTGAATCTCCCCTGGGGGTCTCTGCCTTAGCTGTTGTCTCCCCAAACCACACAACAAGAAGCAGCCAAGAAGGAGAGCAAAGGCATCCAGACTATGACCAGTGCCACCCAAGCGCTACCTTGGAGATGCCACCAACATCCCTGGATGGTTTTGCAAAGCTCATCACTCCCATCCCAGCATGAGCTGGGTGAGAAGGGAGAGCCACAGGCACCCTTATTGACCCCTGCCCCTTTAATTCTCCATTAGAATTGTAGGGACCAGGTCACCTCCATCACATGCTCATTCTTCACCTTCCCTGACTACGAGTCCCTTGCAAGAAGCACATCAGCCTGGGGGGTGAAAGATCCTTAATGGTTCTTAGGAGATTCAATAACCCCCAGGACTCGATGTCAGGAGAGAAACAAAAAACCCAAACCAAAACAAAGACAAATTTGCTTCACTTTAAGTGTTGCCAATACTTTCCAGGGTTAAGCCATCGTAATCTTCTTAAGCAGCTGTGGAATAAAATCAACACAAGTGTGGTTTTTCTGGTCAAAATGAAACTAGTAAAATTCAAATAATAAATAATAATAGTAATAAAAGCAAAAT
>VWZY01001942.1:269930-285192 GCA_013399075.1 Chloroceryle aenea
AACATCCCTTCACTAGTGCCTGTATCTTCCAGGGACCTTCACCCTGCCTGCTTATGGGGATAGACTGATCCACCCAAGGAGGAGAGGTGGGGATGGAGAGGAAGGGCTGAAGCAGGAAGATGAGACTCCAAACTCTGCTCCTTTACACACGATTGCCCAAGTGATCGCTGAATGACAAGACCAAGATGCATCTCTATTAGCCCAGGTGACACACCAGCCAGTGGAACCACTCTGGTCCAGGTGTCTTCAGCCTCAGCACCTCTGCCCAATATTTTACCCCAGCCCCACCTTCCCCACACAGGCAATGGGAACGAGAACTCCCCCTTCAAAAGCCACACACCAGCAGAAGCCAAATCTCCCCCTGACATCCATGGGAGTTGGGATCACTCCGTCTCTACAAGGGGTGAAGCTGGATTTAGGCAGGAGCAAGTGCAAACAGGAGGCACACCTTCATCTTCAGCCCACTCTCTATTCCTACAGGTTTCCTCCCAGCCTTACCTAGCTGCTTCCCTCAGCTCAGCAAGGGGGTGGGAGAAGGGTGGTTGATGCCCCTGCGCTGAGATGCCCACAACTGCCATTGTCCCCCAGGGACTGGGTATTTCGTGTGTAATCCCTAAAACAAAGGCTTAGGTGGATTTGAAGGATAAGGCTCCGTGTACCACCCGGCGCACGGCAATTGCAAAGCAGAGTCCGAGGTGCTGGGGAAAACCTCAGGCAGATTATTCTTGAGTTACTCTGTAAACAACAAGCGGTCGCTGGGCTATTTACCAGTTGTACCAGTTTCAGAGCAAAAGTGCTGAGCAGCTTTAAAACCTCGGGGGATTAATCCTCCCTGGCAGCTCACTGACTGTGCTCCCTTCTGTGGAAGGGGGGAGGAAGCCAACGTGAGGATAACCCCATCCCTGCTCGACTCTGTGGGGAACCAGGAGCTGCTGCAACTGCTGGATCTGCTCCTCCTTTCTCCTTTCTGGTTCTGGATACCGATGCCTAAAATACTTCATGAAATTATAGGCTGACTGGGTGAACCTTTCAAAAGCTGTCATGCTGCAAACAGAAATGTGCCACTGACTTGGAAGCTGGATCTGGCTTCACACAGCCAACTATTCTCTGCTCACAAAGAGGCATCGTTAGTAATTATGTAAATATTCATAACATCTGCTCGGGCTGGTAGGATAACTGAGATAACTTTTGTTATTGGGCATCTCAAAGACAGACAGAGGGAAGAGTTTTACCGTTCTCCTTATTCGGTACAGGTTCCTTGCCAATATTTCATGTATATTTTCCAGGACATCCGGATTCAGAGCATCCTCCACTTTTTTGTCCATTATGACCGTCTTGTTGTCGTTGCTGCAAAGAAAACCAGAAGGCCTTATTGTGGAAGATGCAGGACAACCAGGGCATCCCCAATGCCCAGCGTTCGCAGCAGCCCTTTGGGATCCCACCACCAGTCAGCATCACCAAGAGCTCATCCTGGCAGATGGGACACTTGGTATTTGCATCGGGGCTGTGCCATCCATGTGCTCCCCGGTAGATAACAGAGCTGTGGGGACCTGTGGCAGAGCAGAACTGTCTACAAGAGGTGAGATGGCCATTCTGACAGGCAAATACTTGACCCTGGCATCTCAGCCAATGCTCATCCTCTCTACTGGTTCCTTCAGTACGTGCAGTGGTGCAAAGCCATCAAAAATTGGTGCAGAAGCCTCTTCCTCAGATCACCATTTCTGTGTAATGCTGGGGGTGGGGGTAGGAGACCAGAAGGTGCTCAGCAGCACCAGCACCTCGCTCATTGCCCAGATCATTTTTAACACCCACTTACTAATCTTTAAATAGGGTTTACTTTGCATTTGGCCAAGCTACGCTGCTCCTTCCCATGGGATAGCCCAGCGGGGCAGAGCACAGAAGTTTCCAAAAGCTTCTCATCCCTCTAGGGAGGAGTGAAGGAGAAGGAAGCACTTACAGCAAGGATGGGTGAGATGGGGCATGGCCCAGCTGCCCTGCTTCTGCCAGCTCGATGGCGTGTTTGCGCTCCAGCTTTTCGTAGAGAAGCACAATACTTGATTTTGGCTGGTCGTATTCTCGAAGCAGGATCTTCTGCAGGTATTTGCTGTTGAAATATTCTAACCTGTTTGAGAACAAAACAAGATGGGCTTGCTTAGCCTCCTCTCATGACTCCCCCAGCACCTTGGCTGAACCCAGCCAGCAGGTTCATAGAGTGGTTTGGGTTGGAAGGGACTTTTAAAGGTCATCTACTCCAACCCCCATGCAGTGAGCAGGGAAATCCTCAACAGGATCAGGTGGCTCAGAGCCCCTGACTGCCCTATATTCCATTATACTGCATTACCTGCTTTCCAGAAACCAGGGCTAAGAGGCCATTCTCTAATTCTTTCTCTACTACAGTACACGAGCTAAGGTAGCGAAACATTCCCAAACATTCCCAAACACAATAAAAACCTCCCCCAAGTGCCAGGTTTATCATGAGCTCTACTAAAAGGTCTACAAGTACATGCAGCAGCACGGAATGGTGGGGGTTGGAAGGGACCTCTGGAGATCATCTCATCCAGCCCCCTTGGTTCACCCAGGGCAGGTCACATCAGGTGGGTCTTGAAATCCTCCAGAGGAGTCTTCAAGGGAATGCAACAGATTTAAACCCTTCCAGATTCCTCCTTGAGCCATCTCCTTTCACTTTCTGCTCCAGTTCAGCATGGTCAGGAAGGATCTAGCTGGTATCAAATCGTGATGCTCAGGTTTGGCTGTTGTTGGCTGTTCACAAACCTCCTCGCAAGGAGCCCGGGCGCTTTTTAGCAGCAGTGATTGCCATACCCTCTAGTGGCACTTCCAAGCACTGGCATTCCTGAAAACATCCCTGCCAGCTGCCTGAATCAGAGCCCTGACCATGAGTTTAGTTGCATCTGTGTCTACGTATCCAAGGAATTAAACCTGGCAGATCTCTATTGGTACATTTTATGTTGTGTTGAAACCAAACAATCCTATGTGAAGAATCTACCAGAACTGAATGACAACTGAGCACTTTGCTACAGAAATCTGTAGGGATCCTCTGGAATTTGTCAGCCCACAACAAGCAGTTGCCCCTCAGAGTGCTGCAAGCTCCTATTTGTACTGTTAGGTGTGCACACCCTGGCTGGGGTCCTCAGGTCCTGCACGGTCAGACCAGCAGAAGAGCACAGCCAGTGTCACTGCGGGGAGGGACAGGCTAAAGCCACACCAGCTGGCTGTTGTGCTGGCATGGCCCTTGGATTTCCAGCAGATGTCTTTGGACAAGAAGGGACAAACAAAATAGGAGAGGAGAGGGGAGTCATCAACACCCTAAGAACCTGGTCTCCCCTTGGACAAGGAAAAGCTGCCCCTCTGTCACCTGTCTTGTGCCACACAGACAAACAAGGCTCAGCTGCCCACAGTGGAAACGTAGGGAATAGAAACACCAGCCCCACACAGTTATATTTTTTTTCTACACACGTACATTGTTTTATTTTGGCAAATCCTTACTTGTCTTTCCAGTAATACTGTCCCCAGTGTCCACATATATCTTCGATGCCAGCCAGCAAGTGATCCAAGAACTAAACAGAAGAGAGGATTTTGCTATAGACTGGTTGCATGGGTTACACATGTGATGACCTCAAAAGCCAGCAGAGAAAACAGGTGATGCTTTCAGCTCACCACAGAGCACCAGTAAACAAGGAGAGGGGATGTTGGGCATCCTCATATATCTCTTGGTTCTGGAGGACAAGAAGTGGTTTGGTGTTTGCTTTCAGGTCAATTGGTCTCCTAAGATCAGTATCTCCAGGATATGGAAGTGGAGAACGTGCAAAACTGATGCTTGGACCTGAATCATAAATCCTGCCTTCCCTCAGACACGTCCCACTGAATGCAATCACTGCCCACAGCACAAAAACGTTATTCTTAATGGTTAATATTATACTAAAAGTTTCAGACGGGTTGAATTTTTCCCCCTAGAAGTTAAATATCTGTAACTTCCCAAGTTGTTGTCCCTCATACTGGCATCTCTACGGTGGGAGGGGGCTCTGATCTACTGCAGGTCAGGGACCGATGTTGCTGGAGCTTCCCCCAGCTCTAATATTAAGGTTTTTTTTTTAAACATATTTTTTGGGGGTCAAGGACAGAAAAATTGCAGAGTGCTTCACTCAGCCCTGCAGCCTGGCACAGGTTTAGAGCCCTCACATTGCCAGCAGCAGCTCTATGGTCTGAGGATCAGCAAAGGACACCCAGTCCCAGCACTGATCATCGCCCTTTCGAGCAGGAATCTCCCAACTATCCAGATGGAGAAATTAATTTGAGGAAGAAAGAGGCTTTTGGGTCCCTGATTTCCAACTATCTGCATTGTTACCTTCTTAACTTAATTGCTACGTGGCCTTTTCCATCTCCCATCTCCTAATAAACACATTTCCAGCGATGATTTACTATTCACACGCTAACAAAAGAAGAAAGTATTCTCTGTTCATGACAGGAAAAGCCTCTTCAGCCTATTGAACTGTTCTGTTCACCTCAGACAAAGCCCCTGCAATAGAACCTAATCCTGAGGATGCCAAATGGGTTCTATAAACGTCCTCAGAGCTCAAGTCTTTATTTCTGGCTATCCAAAAAGACAATAAAAACCTTCCTGAAGGAGCCATGCCCACAGAAACGTGACTGGCTCCGAGCAATTGGATTCAGAGACATCATTTCTATGTTGGATGCAGATGCAAAGCCTCAGCTTGGTGTGCAGAACATCCTGCTTTCTCCTGGAGCTGAACCACCCTCTGAAGATGTCCTTCCTCCAGAACTAGAAAGGCCAATGTTTGGATGGTGAGAGCAAGGTGAGCTAAATTCCACCCTTGGGTTATGGACTTAAAATCATGGAATCATTTAGGTTGGAAGAGACCTTAAGAATCATTTCATTCCAACTTTGCCATGGGCAGGGACACCTCCCACTAGACCAAGGTGCTCAAAGCCTGGCCTTGAGGAGGGGGCACATCCAGATTGACAGTGGGTCTGGTGAACACCTGGAATATCCCAAACCTGAAAGCAACCAAGCATCATTTTCTTTCTGCCACTCTTTCCAGAGGAGCAGAAAAGTTGGAGTTAGATTAGAGTATGAACTTTTGGGTGAGCAATCATCTTTTCTGTCATGCTCATGCACCACCTAAGACAACATCAACCTAACTGAGTCGGTGGCTGCTGTTCCAATGCAGCTAACAGCTCAGTTAGGAGGCTGCAGAAGACTTTAAAGGTGGAAAAAGATTGGGTAAAACTGCAGAGCCCCTGGAGGCACAGCATGTTTCAAAAGGACCACACTGCTATCACCAAAGTACATTGCAAAGCTCTGGCCATGTGGCAACGGATGCATCGCTTACCCGAATGTGGATCTGCTCTCCCACTGTAGGAGCACTCTCTCTTTGCCTCTTGACAGCCAACAAGTCAACAAGAGGACGGATGGTCATGCCCTGCAGCAGAACCACAGACACAAAAATCAGCCTTTCTCCACAGCAAATGCCCTGAGTGGTACCAGCAGCAGAAGGAAAATCACCAGCATGGGTAGGAGACCCCAAACATCAACCAGTAACAGCAAGGTCAAGCCCATGGCATCCTCCTGACTGCAGCCTACCAGATGGAAGAGGGCTTGAAACGTTCAAGGTTCAAGCACCTGAAACCATGGTAGTCCTTGAGACCTCACCAGTAGGCTCCCTTTTTGAGTCTTACATGTCACAGATCATTTCTCCAATGACCTTTGATGGCTAAGTTTACAAATGAAAGTATCCACCTGGTGGGAAGGGTCAAGAGAAGAGTTTGAATGTCCTTTAAGCCTCGTGAGAGAAGATCTAAAATGCTGCTGTGGTGCATTTCTGAGCCTGGCTTCGGTATGAAGTGACTTTTCTAGGACGTGTTTACAGCAAAAAATGATGGAGTAGTTGATGTTTATGACTTCTGAATGTCACAAATGCTGGCACGGAGGAGAGCTGAGAGCATTTTTAATTGTGGAAACAATTAATGTGTCATTTTTATAGCTAATAGCAATTAAAAAACTGCGTCGCTGTTCAGAGCAAATAACATAAACCTCACAACTTCAGAAATAACAGAGATTCCAGGAATTAAGCCAAGACCATGCAGTTTGGTCTCTCACCTTCACTGGATAATCAGCTCCACTTGTTTTCATTCTCGAGTGGCATTTTTGGAGTTCTGTGAGCAGAACTCCCAGATTTTGAGACATCTGAATGCCATCGGTGCTTCCTGACCTCGGGAGAACTATGGGAAGCACACGGCTCATTTTCAAGCCACGTGCCCATCCACAAGACACCTGTAGGAACCCTGTGATGCTCCTCCACCCACCAGGGATAACTCATCTGAAGGACATCACCTGACACCAGCAGCTCTACCATGGCTCACACAAAGCTTCTCTCACCACCACTGATCCAGGAGGTAATGGGCCAGTGTAGGCAGCAAAAAAACAGCAACCTAAAAACCCCCAAACCCCCACATCTCTTCACAATTCTGAGAATTGTTAACAAATTCACAGGAGAGGTCAGAGGCCAAGAAGCTGAGAAAGTGATCTTCAGATGGAGAACGTGGCATTTCATCTTCAAACCTCCCTGGGAGGCAGAACAATGAGGGCTTTTTGTGACATTCCAAACAAGCCCACAGCTCCTTGGAGGACTTTCTGGTCTACGTGGCACATATCCAGGCCTCCCTGGAAGTGCTGAGGACTTGACAATTGCTCAGTCAACCTCCTCAGAACTATTAACCAGGGTTGTTGTGGGCAGAGCTTTATGCAACTGCCTTAGACCAACACAGAGGAGTTTCCTGGGTTGGGTAATGCTCTGGTAGACCCGTGTATCACTGGCCTAGAAGGTCCCACACCATCTCTCCCCTTGTTTCCATCCTATCTTAACACAGATCCCTCCCTCCCCAACCCTGTACTGATAGCACTGGGAATATAAAGACAACTTCTGGTGCAAAATAACACCACCAATAAAAATATAAGAAAAAGAGAGAGCCTGCCATGCACAGAAGTTGTTTTGTAGCCAATGTTTCTCTTGTCCTTCCCACCCAAAGTGCCACACACCATGAAAGATGCTGGGATATTAAAGATATTCACCCTTTGGCCTTGCATCCACCAAGGAGACTGGCAGCAGGGCCATGGACTTGAGAAGCTGTAGGACTCATCTGCAGCCCCAGGTTTCTGAAGGTTCTTCTTAACCATAGAATGGTTTTGGGTTGGAAGGGACCTTTAAAGATCATCTAGTCCAGCCCCCAGTATCTGTTGCTGGTTTATTTACTTCTGTTTTCTGGGCTGAGCTACAGCAATATCTTTCTGGTTCAGCTTTGAAGCAAGTTTACTTTTATTTCCCTGCCCTGTTCTGGTGGTGGCCTTGGCTACACATCCCTGCAGGTACCTGGAGCCTGAGCCAAGTCTGTCTCTACAGATGCTACCTCCTCACTGAATGGCTGAAGGTCAAGGGGTCACCCCTCCAGCACGTACCCACAGGGGACCCTGTTGAACTCTCACCCTTTTGCATGGAGATGACATCACCAGCTGAGCTTTGGGTTTACACAAAAGCTCTTTTTCCTGGTCCTGGGAAGGATTTTCCGAAGCCTGGGCAGAATGGAGCTGCTGCCTTAGACCAACCTTTGTCTGAGACTCGAGCACGTCTCTGCCTGAGCGGACGTGCCCAGTGACCGTATCTTTTCAATTTCTGACCCACATTTGCATCTTAAAACTTGTCGACCTCCACCTAAGTACGTCCTCCCCACTCCTGGCCCCTGCTCTCCTCCTTTCAGGCTGAAAACTGTGCCTGGTGCAGCTGCCCTGAGGGTCTCGGCTCCAAGCCCATTCGTGCACCACACTCGAGAGCTGGTGAGGGGATTAGGTGGAGGTGGGGAAGCAGAGAGTCAGCCCCAACCCTCCACGTTGCCCAAGTGCCCAGCACCCACACCTGAGGGGGTGAGGGAGGCCAAGTGGAAGGAATTGGGCTCTTTGGGGGGGAATGCTCAGCCATGGGGCCATTCAGCAGCTGTCACCATGAGCTAGCATCACCCAAAGCCCCAGCAGCTGCTCTGCTCCCACCATCCAAGGCTAGGAGGAGAGCAGCCCCACATCCAAACCCCTCATCCCACAGCAGGATGCAGGAGAGCTCCCACCACATCCAAACCCCTCATCCCACTGCAGGATGCAGGAGAGCTCCCACCACATCCAAACCCCTCATCCCACTGCAGGATGCAGGAGAGCTACCACCACATCCAAACCCCTGATCCCACAGCAGGATGCAGGAGAGCTCCCACCACATCCAAACCCCTCATCCCACAGCAGGATGCAGGAGAGCTCCCACCACTAGATGTCACAGCGATGCCGAGAGCTGGTGCCTGCTCCTCCCGAGCAGTGCATCCCCAGCTCCTCACAACCTCAGCCTAAGGGAGAGCAAACCTTTCTCCACCATAAACCTGGAGGGAGATAAGTAAGGATCCGTGAGGAATAAAAGCCTATTAGCAAGGAGAGCAAGGCCAGCACCAAGTTCTGCCCCTGTCCCAGCTGCAGGTTGACCAGCCTGGGTCTTTCTCTGCTCTGCATCTGCAGACAAGGGGTCAGATGTGGCACATCACATATGCTGCCCAAGAGCAGCCCAACTTGCAGATGTTCCTACACTTTTTCGACAGGATTGAGCTTTGCAAAAATCTCCCACAGCAGAAATCAGTCTTAAAAAGAAAAGGAAAGAAAATAAAAGAAAATACCCCCCCACACACCCAGTCCATTCACATTTTGAACAATAAACCCAGTGTCTCAGAGCAACCCGTGCTGTCAGGGTCCACCTCCTCCTACTCCGGCAGCAGGGGGTTAAGCATCCACAGCCACCCAGTGACGTGGAGAGGTTGCACCAACTTGCAGAAGCTTTAGGACACAACCCAGGAATCACTGGAGCAGAAAGAGAAAGCATGCAGCAACAGGGTGTAGGGATCAGTTAGAAAAGGAAAATTAGGGGCAAATAAATCAAATGTGTTATGACTTTTTTATTGCCTTCTCATTTCCCTTGCTTTTATAACAAGTAACACACCTAGATATTTTTTTTCCCCCACTGAAAGTTCGATCAACCCCCGTCCTGCTGCAAAAGAACCACAGCTGCTTTGCTGAGTGAAGGTGGAAACAGCTCAGACCTACACACAAAATACTTGGAGAAACAACTGACCCTTGTTGCTTCAGCTGGAATATCTCCAGTATCACCCATCTTCTCACTTTGGGGATTGGGAAGACCGGGCTTCATTACTGCACAGAGCATTTCATTTCAGGGCAAGACCAACAATAACATGTGGCTCTTACCTTGCTCAAAGAGCAGACCAGTTGTAGAGGTTGAGTTGGCTTTGCCCTCACATAAACCAGAGAAAAAGCAAGTCAACACCTGCTAGTTAACCTCATGGAAGTGTGATCCATTCTCACACCTCCTGCCTTTTTGAGTAATAATCTTGAATTTTTCTATGCCTAGCCACTCCACAGAGAAAACTTTTAATGACCTTGTACCCATCTAATGGTTTAGTGCCTGTTATTTGTCTGTGAGGAAAAAAAAAGATCATGCTCATTCTTTACACCTGCTGGTGGCACCGAGATTGATTCTACCTGTATGAACACGGTGAAGAGGATGACAACGGTTGTTGCTGCAATGAAGAGCTTCTTTCTGTGAAAATCAGGAAGCAAGAAAACCAAAGAGAAACAAATGGCTCCCCGGAGACCCCCGTAGGCTATAATGAACTGGTCTTTGCCGGTGACGGTGTTCACGTGGAACCTGTTGACGAAGAACGTCAGCACGAGGACCCCTGAAAGGCAGGAAAGAAGATGGGAGCACAGGAAACTAAAAGAGCAATTAGATAAAACTCATCTGACAAGAGATTTTACAGGAAAACCCCCTCTGACCTGGTAAACACCAACCGTGTGGAACCAGCCAGGGCCCAAGGTGGTATATTCCCAATATACCACTGGAGAGTTGCTTTTCTCCCAGCCTGGTTTGTGTTTGATTTGTCCAGGGAAAAATTAATTCCCAACACATTTCTGGTTTGAGGGATGAGAAACACCACTGACAGGTCACAATGCTGGGGGTTTGTACGACTGCTGAATTCAAGGTAGCTCATCTTGTACCAAATTCTCTTTTTTTAAATGTGTGTGTGGTGTTGGGTTGGGTTTTTTGTTTGGTTTTGGTTTGTTTTGGTTTTTTTTTTTAACTAAGCCTTGTGCTTATCACAATCCAGCTGGGAAACTGAGGCTTCCTTCAGGACTCTGAAATCTACAGGGGGGTTTTATTGTCATCCCACTGCCATGACCACGGATCCCTGGAACATTTACCTGGTGACTCAGTGTTGAGCATCAGCTAAATACCCAACAAACAACATCCAAACTGTTACCACATTTAATTCAGGCTTTTAGGGCTTTCCTATGGTCACGTGCCAGATGAAAATTTACCTGGATAATGGCACAGAGCCAGATTCTGAGAACTGAATTGAAATATTAATTTATTCTAACTGGTGATACCAAATTATTGACTTGCTTGGATTATAACAGCTCTCGAGCCAAAACCATCAGCAACAATTTAGCCACAAATTACCCTCCGATTTCCCCAAGTTTCCAAGCAGGAGTTGGGATAAGTAGCTGTTTTCTCCCTGTCCTAATGTCATTCCTTCACAAATCTTTCATTCCAAAATTTACACTGTAGGAATCTAAGCCTACAGAAGGTGACAGAGCAACTGATGTAATTTACACTCATTTGCAAATACACAAACAGATGCAGGAAGGGACAAAGTCAGGTCTTAAATCAGGATGCTGTGATCTTAATGCCAACAGCCACGATAAACATCTGATTTCCTGGGGATTAATGGCCATTGTGAGAACTGATGGCACGGAGCATCCTGGACTTGTGCTAGGAATTAGCTGGCTTCACATCATGGTTGCTTTTCTAAAGGGTGTCTGTAAAAGAAAGCTTCCAAACTCGTGCATTTGTTATGTGCCCATCAAACACCTTCCCCACGTGTGCAACTAAAGCCATCTGAATTGGATTGCCCCTCGGAATGGCTTGAAGAAGACAAAGCTGGGGCTGTTCAGCACTAGGGAACTCAATTAACTGAACCTTGCAACACCTTCCTCATCTCCAGAGCTCCAGGAGCTGGTGCCCAGATGGGAAGTCCTTCAGTTCCAGAGTTCTTTGTAATGATATAAAATCAAATCTAAGACCAAATTTAAAAATAATTAATTAAAAATAAAATAAAGCATAGCTCAGATCACACCTGCAGCTACAGTGGAGGTCAGGCAATGATGATTTAAAGGAACAAAGTTGACTTGAATTGATATCCTGGCCTTTTTTTAATTATGATTTATTTTATTTACTCCTTCCTCAGATATGATTATTGACATTCCCTAAGCTAACTCAAGGGCAGTTTGCTCCAAAAGCTGGCATACAACTGATCATTTTGAGCAGAGTGTGTTTTCTTCTGGAGCTAACCCTTGAGAAAGAGCAGAAGGAAGCCTCCCTAGCTCTCGGATACCAGCAGAATCCTCGTGCTGTCACACAATCAATGCAGTTTGATTTTTAGATGATCTCTCTTGTATCGAAACAATCCCAGTCCCCAGGCTTCAGCAGAATAAATTCTCATTTAAGAGCACTGGTGGCGAACCACTGAAGGACAATTTACACATGAACCCCAGCACCCCAACCTCAAAACACCCTGTTTCTGCACTCGGACTCCACGGGTGCCTCCCATTTCAGCACCTCGAGCACATCTGGAGCTGCTGGATGGGTCTGAGCAGCTCAGGGGCTGATCTCAACCACCAGCACTGAGCCCTTCTCTAATAACCCGCTGCAGAATTTGAAAATTAAAGCAGAGCAGCTGGATTGAGAGAGCTGGAGGGTTTAGGGTGTGCTTTTGCTCCATTACTCTGTCTCTTACAGCTCGTGTTGAGGGATTCTTGAACTGAAAAAAATTCAAGCTTGCTCAGAACTTCTCACTTGAGCAAATAATTTAAAAGGAAAAACCACTTAATGATAATAAAACATTTGAACGGGTGCACAACTGACTCACAAGCATGTTTCCAAGTGCATTTATGGTGCATGGTTATTAAAACAAACCTTGGCATGTCAAAAACCAACCACCAACATTCTGCTCTGTCTTGCTAATCACAGCCTCTCCTATTTAAGCAATTTCTTGAGGTGTCTATCAAAGTTGAGTTCACTGTTTGACTCAGTGCTTTGTAACCATAAATCCTGCTGAATGTTTTTTAGCCCTTAAATCCTGTGTGCTCTTTTAGAGTACCTATAAAACATTATCCACTCTGCACGCAGTGACAGAGAGAAGGGAGAAGCAGCCTCGCTGGACACCAAATCAAAGCAAGGTACGACTGGGGACAATGGGGAAAAAAAAGAAAAACAAAAAAAAACCCCAGATCTATTTTTTCTGGATCATTTACAATGCATGAAAAAGGGATCTCAGAGTTCTGGGGCCAGGAGTCAGGTTGGCATTGTAACTGATCTCAGGGTTATCATTCTTAGCCACAGCTGTCAGGAGAGGATTTCCATGCACAGCCCTCTTCCTCTGGTTATTGCTAAGGCTGGGTCACACTTCTTCTGGGAGGGGGGTCAAACACTACAATAGGCTTCTCAGGGAGGTTGTGAAGTCTCCAGCCCTGGAGATAAGCAAAAGCATGGACACAATCCTGCTTAGGTGAACCTGCTTCAACAGTGGGTTGGACCAGATGAGAGATCCCTGCCAACCTCAGCCATTCCCTGCTTCTGTGCAATTCCAACACTCTCAGCCCTTATCTGAAGTTCTTGAGCAGGAGCAGAAGCATCCTCCCAGTTTAGGTTCCAACCCATGTAGCCAGCAGTTGGCTGTAAAGCAGAGCAGCATCTCCAGGAGCAGTTGCCTGAAGGTTCCTCCAGTTTCCCATTTAAAGCTGCTGCTGTACCCAAACTTGTTAGGAATTAAATCCCTTCAATCTCTGCCATTGAGAATGTGCAGCAAGAGGCCCCACGGTTCTACAGGGCTCTCTGAAAGATGATGGGAGAGGCAGGAGCATTCCCTCATCCAATGGAACCAGTTTGCACTCCCATAAATACTACTACATACTAAAAGAAAATAATAATAGTAATAAAAAATTAATTTGACCATACCCAGTGCTCTCCAAACGAGACAAAAAATGACAGTGAAGCAAATGTATGGCCAGTTCCACTCGTGATTTTCCCCAATGGTGGAAACTCCCAGAAAGATGAAGATGAGGGTATCGCTCACACTGCTCCACATCTTCATGAAGTATTTGACTGTGGTGTGAGACTTCAGGGAGATGTTGGCCTCCACGTAACGTTTCATGCCCATGGCACAAGCAATGATGCTGAAATAATGAAAAAAAAACAATATTATTTTGCTACTTAATCGACAAGTCATTTATTAAAAAAAGAAAAAGAGGCTTCATCAAGTCTTAGATGCTGGCAGACATCTCACTGGGCAGTGATTTGCTTCCTATATAATAATGGTCTGGCAGCTGTGGCCAGGACACGTGATGTAGGGGACCCCTGGGTTGGGGAACCTGGAGAGCAGGAGACTCAGGGGAGCCCTTCTGGCTCTGACAGCTCCTGACAGGAGGCTGGAGCCAGGGGGGTCGGGCTCTGCTCCCAAGGGACAAGGAGAACTGGTCTCAAGCTGCCCCAGGGGAGGCTGAGGTTGGAGCTGAGGAACAATTTCTTCCCCTCCAGGGCTGCCCAGGGCAGTGGTGGAGTCCCTGTGACCCCTGGAGGGGTTTCCAAGCCCCCCGTGGAGCTGTGGTGCTGAGGGCCAGGGGTCAGTGGTTCCCTGGCAGTGCTGGGGGAATGGCTGGACTTGTGTTTTGGCTGGACTTGGTTACTCTTGCTGTGGAAAGAGATCCAGCAGTGTGAGACCAAGATTCAAATCCTTTTTTTTCATCTACTGTCATTTGAGTTCACATCTTTCATCTCCTAAGAAAATGCACCAATATTTAAATCAGTCTCTTTTGATTTATTGTTTTTAGACTGACCCACTTTGCATAAAGCACTGAGCCAGAACGTGTAACACGGATTGAAACACAGCCTAAAAGAAAATAAATTCTTCTGTTCCTGCATCTGCTTCAATAAGTAGCAGGTAAAATAGTTCCAGTCAGGAACGAAGAACTCCAGCCATTATTTATGGGCCAGTGACTTGCAGAGCCATGGTTTGGGAATGAGGACATGGATACGGGTTCACATCAGACTCAGAGAGGGAATAAACTTGAGCTGTCCTGTCACAGCTTCCAGGATGGACACTGCCACTAGGGCGGGGAACAAAAGAAAAGACAAATAAAGAATAAATTCAAACTAAACCCCATTTGCAGAACTGTCTCACAGACTGGGTCACATTCACAGATATTTTGGGTTTGGCCTATATAGAATTGATCCTTTTCTCTTTTTTTTTTGGCAATCAAATGATTGCTTTTCCAAAGAAGCAAACTGCCAAGATCTGCTTCTTCTAACACAGTACTCCCTGGTCACAAATGAACCAATTGTTTGAAATCAAGCGATATGAAAATTCAGCAATTACAGGAGCAGCAGTGCAGGAATCAGCTGCCTTTGCCATCGTTTGGCTCGAGGAACAATGCATTATTCAAGAGAATAGCAAATGGGCTCCATAATGGGTACAGTAGATGGTGATTGATGGAAGGAGACACCATTAGGATTGGATGTTTTGGGCTCCACGATGATTATGCAGGGTATTTATTTCCCTGGTCCCTTGCATGCCTCTATAAATAGGCTTTCTCTCACCTATTCCCAGAGCTAGAGTTGTTTTCAGTAATGCTAGAATATTGCTCCTATTAACCACTCGAGGAAATAAAATCTGCAAGATACAGGAATGGTTTCTATCCAAAGCAGTATCATTAGTTTTAAAATAGATCTCCCGGACACTCCTGGGCGGAGCTGGTACCTGATTTCTCTTTTCTTTCCCCCTCCTTTTCTTTTTCTCTTCATTATTATCAGATTTATGGTTGTTTACACTAAGTACACTTTACAGTCTTTTGGGGAATATTAAACAGTTGGTTGTGATCCTCAGCACCAGCTGACTTTGTTTAGGTTGGAGACCCAAATGCAACAGACACCAGCCCACAGAAACCAGGAGGACTGGATCACTCTGGTTTTCATCTGTCTTGGCTTTCCAAGTCGAGCTTTCTTGGACCATTATTGGGCCTTTCTTAAATCTGAAGGATCTGGCCCTAAATCTGGACGAGGTGCTGGGATAT
>VWZY01001943.1:2867-62614 GCA_013399075.1 Chloroceryle aenea
GCAAACCCAAGTATCTGATCTTCATTTACGAGAAACTGGGATTGAGGTCAGCATGGCTGAAAAGTCTTGTTAACGAAGGAATCAGGGAAAAAATATGGGAGAAAACTGTATAAAGAAGGGAATATTGAATAAAGCTATGGTTAAAAGGAACTTAAAAGCAGATAATGATGAACAGAAAGGGAAAGAGATATAGTAATGTGGATAAAACCAGTAGCCACATAGTTACTCAGTCAACAAAAGAACTACACCAGATCTGTCCAAGGGACTTGATATGAAATCTGCATAATAATGAAGACCAACAAACTGAAGGAATCTGAAGTCTGATGCTTATAATACATGAACACAGACATTGGACAATCATATACATGGAGACTAAATAATAAATGAAGGACAGACAAGAGCTGGAATAAGAAATATGACATTGGAGTAATGTGAAAAGGCTAGCAGCATACACAGTGATTTACATCACACATCCCTTTGTTGTGGAACAGCTACCGAAGAGATTAGATAGAGGTCCCATGGAAGGTCTGCAGAGGAACAATGAGCACTGTGACATTATCACAAATGTAAACAGTTCTTGCAGTCATGGCACAACAGGGGACTAGCCATCCAAATACAGATTAAAGAAGAAATGCCTTACTAATGTGAATGTTCAAGTACTCCCAGATGTGACGTTAACAATTTAAACATGAATGTATGAAGAGTTGGTTCTCTTTAATCAGAAGAAAGGTGAACAAGTCAGTAAGTTTATGTTCAAAAAAAGACATAATGCACATAGAGGACGCGTCAAAACTAAAGAAATATTTCACATGACAATACAAAAAGATTCACAATATAGATGAAAAAGCAAGATATCTAGAGTAAGGACTGTACAGAAATTAAAATTAGTGAAAACAGAGGTTATTGGCCTTGGCAGTCTGCACAGCCTCAGAATACATTTGTAAAGAAAAGATAATTCAATTTACCAGTAGTATCTTCTTTAAAACCAATCTGATTTGGTTATTATGAAAATGGATTTTCTACAGAAAAGCAGAGTAGGAAAAATCCTTTTGGACCCAAACAAACTAGGTAACTGTGAGTTAAAATTTTGAAAAAATAAGAATTAGGACATAAGTAGAAATGTGGGTAAGGAACTTGGTAAAGGGGAAATTGCATCAGGTTGCATTAAAAGAGGAAGTGCTGATGTGCATGGAGCATACCATTGGAGCTCCTCCTTGGATATCAGCTTTTGGACAAAACCTATTAAATATTTCTATTAATGACCCTTAAAAGAAGAATAGGAATAAACTAGTGAAGTGTGTTTTGTGACAAACCTGGGAGACATCACCAATGCAAACAGCTGAGGTATTTCTTGCCCAGCAAGAAAGGAATTTGATTTTTCAAATTCGCTATGACAAATACAAGTGCACATAGTAATAAGGGTGATTGCTGTATCTTACAAAGTTTCAATAGCAAGCCACTAATGAAGATGACCCTCATAGTTAATCACAAAATTCACAGACCAGCAAACTGTTGTATAATATTACATATCAGAGGGTAGTATTTATCTCATTGTTGAACTATTTGTGCTATTATTGACAACATGTGTAATTTTATTTTTTCTTGCTCAGAAAAGATGACTTAAACCCAGAAAAGCAGAAAGACTGGATTCCAGTGAGATAAAAATGGGGCAAGATATCTATGTTGAAGAGGTAGACGTGAGCAGGGTTACTTGGTGCAGTTGCCTGGAAGATGTAACTTGAGGAAAGAAGTGTATTTCATGATGTGTTCCTATATATCCCTCACGGACTATCAGCAAAACATTATATAAACTGCAGAATAGTAGTGAGATAGAATGAGATAAAAAATCATTAAAACTAACACAAATGTGTATGCTTTTGTGGTATCAAGAATCCTGAAATGAAAGACAACACTTTATATACCAACCATTCTATACTGTACTGCTTCTCAAGTCACCTCTGTCCTGTTTCATTGTACATGGTCAATACTATATACAATATACAATGACTACATTTGAAAGCAGGCAGGTGCTCCTTCAAATTGACTTGAAATTCATATTAGACTAATAGATAGTCATTTTTGTGCTGTTGAACTTTGAATAAATTAATACCAGGCACGTTAAACTTTTAATGGAGGGAAACACTTCTTCTGTGTTCACGTCACCTTCAGTAGTTTTGGAACTGACAGATGAAAATGCTAGAGATACCTTCTTCATTGTTCAGTTTAAAATATACCAGCTTACATGGCAGAAAGTTGTCTCCAACTGGATATGGTACGTTCTCTCTGCCTCATGCAAACCAGGGCTAATCAGAACATAAACTAGTACTGCTCATGTCTAAATTGTCCATCTTATTACCCTTTAGAAGCATTGTAAACTGGTTTCTGGATTTACCAGGGATCAGATCTTCCAAGAGGGTGAAAAAGTACTGCTATTTCATCCTACAGTCTTGCCTCCCAGCTGCAGTGTGGGTTCATCAAATAATCCTAGCTGATCCCAAATGTGACTTTAACTGTATCAAACCAAGTGTATCATACCCATTAAACTACATAGTAAACAATATGGAGCTAAAAGAATTCTTATGTTACTTATCTGGAACACTGCATCAAAAATTAAAATCATATTTAGAAACGGATTATAATTATCTAATTAAACTAGAGAGGCATTAATTAAAGTAAATTATGTTGTATTTCCTACCTTAGGAACATTAAAATTTCAAATTATTTCAATGAAAAACAAGTCTATAAAAATTAGGGAAATTTTCTTATTAACAAAATCAATTAACTAGAAAGGAAAATAGCAACGGATCATGCAGGGAGATTTAGTCCCATTATTTCATTATCCCCATTAACCCTCTTGAAAAATACCTGCTTTACTCTTGCTTTAACACTGAATAATTATCTGTTTTGTCTTGAGAAAAAAACACAAGTTTGGTCATGGGGATAGACATAGGACTCTGATGATGAAAAGATGTCTGTTATACTCAGCAATTTTGTCTGCAAGAAGATGTAGTCTCAGTAATTTCTAAGAGCTCAATGTGGTCAATTTAACCATCCTGTGTCCTAGGAGAAATCCAGGGTTAGCATCATAGCTGCATATTAATCTGTTGTCCTCAGACAATAAAGAGTTATAGTTATTGATTCACTGACAAATTCATTCAGTTTGATTGCTTTTGGATGCATTAGAGGCATATAGTCACCGTACTGTGACTGGAATATTACTTTTTGCCCTCACCACACCAGACTTTGCTTCCTTTGTATTTCTTAGAAAGGAGAGCAGCAAAGGGAAGAGTTATGGAAAGTGGATTCTTCCTATTTAAATACCAGGCTGTCCAAAATTGGCAATTTGATAGGTTAACTTACTTGCAACATCCGACCCAGCTCCAGCTTCACTGATTCCCAAGCAAACCACAACATCTCCAGCTATAGTTGGTACAAGGAACTCTTTTTTTAGCTCATCAGAACCAAACCTGAAACAGTACAATGAATAAGATAGGCTATTAAAGCTTTTGATGGTAAGCTGTATTTACGAGTTACTCATAAATTTTGTTCTACCCATACAGTAGCAGTTTTTCCTATGACTAGGTAAAATCTGTCCCAAAAATCTGAGCCAAAAGACAGAATAGATATCCTTCAAAGCTATCATTCAGAGCCTTCACCAGAAGGACAGCCAAAATAATTTTTAATAAGTTTTTTAGAAGTATTCAGGCATCCTACTCGTACAAAAGTGGTCTAGATACCCCAAATCTTATCTTTATGACTGCTGTTTCGAGAGCTAGCAGATGTAAATAAACACTGTCCCTAGGTCTTCCCCTCAATACTCCCGCACCAGTCTGTAGTCAACCACAATGGAGGATCTGCTTTCTGCCTATCTTCTGGCTTTTACACCAGTTCTTTGAGAGGTTTTAGTGGTGACCAAAAAGTTATGACATGTGATAGCCACTCTCTGCAAGTGTCTGTATTTACATTACTAATATCACACAGTGCTTCTTCCCAGGTGTGGGGGGGGGAGAAAATAAGAAACAGCAAACTGTTGATAGCATTTTAATGTAAAAAAATTAACTGAGCCATATTTCATTCATCTAAGATGCTCTCTTCTTCTGATGTTTAACTCTTTTATCAATTCAAAACACAGTTCATCTCATTTTACGCTTGATTTTGTCCTAATGAACATTCACTGATTTGGTATTGCATTGTGAATGGTAAACTCATGGTCTAGTTTTTGAACCTCTCTTATGCCAGACTGAAAAACTCCTCAGGTCATAAGATGTCTTTTCTTCTCACAGAAATCTATAAAAGTCATGCTCCTCTTGAATGAAGCTTCTCAGGTCAGCATCTTCACTCGTCTCCTTAGGCTTGCTGGCTGCCTAAACAGGCTGTGTTTACATGGGCCCTCCTTTTAAAACACTGTCTGAGTACTTCCAAAGTGATGCTATTTTAGCCAAGAGTCTGACCTTTCCCCTCCACTCTAACCGTGACACAAAACAAAGGACACAGGACAGACAGAGAACAGACAAGGAGCTGGCAGACACTTTCACTTTGTATACACAGGGATCTTGACTCCTAGTGCTGTCCCTGCTGATAATCACAGCAGTGATCCCAAATAAATAGAAGTAGTAAGCCTGGATGGTTTACTCCTTCCTCCAGCACTCTGGAACAAAGTCCCCTGGTCTGTTATGCACTGTACTTTTTTGGTGGTGGTGGTGTGGGGTATTTTTTTTTTCTTGGGTTTGTTTTTTTATTGTTGTTGTTTTGGGTTTTTTTTGTTTGGTTTTGTTTTTTTTTCATTCCTGTGGGACATGATCAAGTATAGCCAGCTGAACATTCATTGCACAAAAAAAAAACAAACCCTACAAACACCATGAGCTAATCAGATGAGAGGAGCTAGCAGGGATTTTTGGCAATGCTTTCTGATACTTAAGACTTTGCCAACTTTTAGTTACTTCAACAGTTGATTTCCATGACAAGAACTTTCCTCAGAATAATGTTTTTGACTTGATATCTTTGTTTGCTTTAATTTCCAGAAAAAAAAAAGTTTAGCTTTTCCCAAAAATGAGGCTACAGAAGTTATTTTGTGATTAAAAATATACAATAAAAGTCTGTCAACATTATCTTGAGAAGATCATGGGTCTCCATGGCTTTCAGGAAGGACAAGCAGCTCAGCAATCAGCTCAGTAAGCAGCTAGCTACTCTGTTAGAAATATGTTGTTTCTACAAAATTCCACCCATTTTAAATGCATCCCAGAAAAAAAAAAATCTCATATTCATATAAGTTTTCAGATTCTTCTACAGTATATATTTTGTTATTCTACAGTATCTCAAAGGTGACAATAGTTCACTCATAGACTCCCTTGAAATAAAAAGAAGATTTAGGGGACTAGAACATCAGTCTTATGAGGAAAGGCTGAAGGACATGAGTCTTCTAGTCTGGAGAAGAGAAGACTGAGGAGGGTCTTATAAATGCTCATAAAAACTTAACGGGTGGGTGTTAGGAGGATAGGGCCAGTCTTTTTTCAGTGATGTCTACTAATGGGATAAGAGGTAATGGGCACAAACTTGAATATAGGAAGTTTCATCTAAACATAAGGAGGAACTTCTTTCCTGTGAGGGTGATGGAGCCCTGGAACAGGCTTGCCCAGAGAAGTTGGTGAGTCTCCTTCTCTTGAGACATTCAAAACCCACCTGGATGCATTCCTCTGTGCCCTGACCTGGGTGATCCTGTTCTCACAGAGGGGCTGGACTAGATGACCTCCAGAAGTCCCTTCTAAGCCCTGTCCTTATGTGATTTTGTGATTCCTTTAGTCAAAGAGAGTAAGTCTGACCTACTGTCACTTTCCTTCTTTAATCAAGAGATGAATTTCTCCCAATTCTCTTTCTGTTCTGCTCCTAGACTTAAACTAATTAATAATGCTGTAACCATGTGCCATGCTTCTGCTTCAGGGTAGTGCTGCACAAGCATCCTACCATCTTATGTCCAGGACAAGTCTTGCAGTACTCATCGGATCTTCAAGATACAATTTCTATCAAGATAAGAAGACGTGTGAGTTTAAAACCCCCTGCATTTAGAAAACTTATTTACTCTTTGTGAAAGACAGCATAAGAAAGCAGGAAGAAAAGTGCTCTGGCTCCCAGTTTTTATCAAGCCCTTAAGCCTCAGTTATTTAAAGATTTTATGAAACAAATTGCTCAGTTTAAGCTATTGCTACATTCTGAAAAGAATACGGATGAGAAGCTTGTATGAGACTACCTGATGGGCATGACTACCTCATGCAGATGAGACTACCTAAAGCGTTTTGGTTAATTACGTCAATCTATTTATTTTAGAAAGCATTTTGCATTAAAAAGCAGGTGTTGGAAAAGAGGAGTCATATTAAAGATTACTGTCATCAGATCATGCAGTTTTGAAGAGCTATTTATGAGGCTGGTGTCCTGCTGCTACCACACCAGCTCTAGAGACCTCAAGGCTGCCCATGAGAAAACCTGCTACTGCAGCACAGCCAGGCTGTCACCAGGAGCTGGAGAAATGTCAAAGGTATAGGAACAGTGTGAGCTCTTTTGAGGAATACTAGTTCAGAAGCAGATGCTTGACTTCATACTGTCCTACCATGCTGCTCTGGACAGGTTAGACCCTCACAGGTATTCAAAACCACAATGCAGCACAGCTGGCTATGCATGCAATATAACCAGTCATCAGAGCAGGAATGCTTAACGATACTCTTTTTTTGGTGATATGTTGAAAGCTGCACCTCTAAGTCTCTGCTCTGGCTGAGAGCAACACCTGGCCTACCCTATGTGCACTGTACAAATTAAGTACCAAATGTGAGAGTGAGACAGCTCCACATGTCTGATATCAAAGAAGCACAAAGCCAAACTTCCCTTATCCTATGCCAGGGCAAAAGCCACTTGGCTCTTGAATGACCTCTTTCCCATTTTCACCCTTTTCACAGCTGATCAAGTGGATGATCAAAACTACTGTTCTGACTGTCAGCTGCAGCTTCTCTCCTTTGCAATAAACAGGAAAAGAGACAGTAAAACTAACTTTTTAGACATGAATTCTTGGGTATGCTGCTGTTCATAGTGGAGAAAGAATCAGTGATGAGTAAGCTGATGAAACAGCAAAGTACCCTCTTCCCACTAAATCATTATCCTTCCTGTTTTCCTGCAAATGGGGGGGGGGAGAAAACTTTACTGCCTGCTGCAAAATAAAGGAGCTCTACACTGACTATCACTATGGATGTATCACCCTATAGGTTTGTTTACAAGCCCAGTGAAACATATCTCATTCACTCCCTCAGCTGAGAGCTGCTCTCTTCGCTCCTCTTTTAAGCATGAATATAACTGAATATAAACATGAATATAACTGAGTTATTATACCTGAATACATTTGAAAGACGAGACAGAGAGTTATGTCCAGAACTAGGTACATCAAAGGTCGGATCACTGCTGAGAAAACCTTTTGTATTTAGTTCTCAAATTTAGAAAGTCCTACAACTTCATTTAAAGGAATCTGGGGAAAAGAAATAGAGCAGTCTGGGCATTTTCAAGTGAAGCAAAACTATTTTCTCCTCTGTCTGCACAATAGAAATGCATATAAATCAAAATCTGTGGGGTTGCTTCCAAGTATGACTATGAACATAACTTTCTGAAGGTTGTCCAAAAAATTATAAACAATTAAGAAAAAGGGTCAGGGACAGTGAACAGGCGAACAGGTATGGGTAACGTTTTCAAAATGTATTATTTATATAATTATAGCTGTTACTACAATGTACTTCCCCTTTAACTGACTATCTCAAAGACCTTCACAAACAATGCCTTGCAATGGCTTGTCACTGAAGCAAGAAACCCATGCAAGTTGCAAAAACAACATCAAGAGGCATCCTGACTCTATATCTTTTAAGACTTTACTTTTACAGAGTATGAAATTTGAAGTTGTGTGTGTGTGCATATGTGTATCCCTCTGTTCACACTGCTGTGCTGTTTATATATCTAACTGAGGGAACACGTCTAACTTAGTGGCAAAGCATCTTCATGACATATCCCATTCACTGTGTTGGTTTGCAGGTGCACTCAATACATGCTAGATCAATGCTGGATAAAGCCCAAAGTTAGGAAAGCAAACAAAGGGCTCCAATTTTCTTTTAAAAAAGTTTTTCAGGAGATGAAAACTCTTTACTTCATGCTTCTCTGATGCATCATAGGTAACAATGCACAGTTAAGACGTAAAATCTGGATTATCTCTTTGAACTTGCTTGGGATCACCACGGTACACAGATACCTTTAAAGAAACCATTCACATTGTGAAGCCATGACCCAGGAGAAGCAGTTAACCTTTTCACTGTAGTGCATCAAGTAAAGCTGCACCCATGAAACATTTGCTGTAGCAACCAGCCTTCTTTTCATCACAGAGTTCCACTTTTACATCTTAAGAGTGGGACACTCTATACCTAGTCACTGGAATTGACTTAACAGTGGAGGAAAAGTTCACTAATACAGATGCAAATTAAATTACAGATTTCATCATGTTAATGACATTTTAATCTTTGCTTTCCCAAAACACTGACTTTGGGATTTAACTAACACAAATCTACACAGCTTCACTGCTTTACAACAGCAGAGCAGAACAGAACAACAGAAGGCCAAAAAACTACAATGGAGCAAAATTTCATCATCTTCTACCCACAGATTTTTTTAAACCCCTGGGAATAAAAGGCTATCACGGGGGTAAGTTACTATTCTCTGAAATCTTTTAAAATACTAGTTTTATTCTCAGTTGGACTATAATTAAGCTACAGTTACAACAGAAATACTGAACCCCATGCTTTCAGCAAGCCTTTGGTATATTACCCAAAGGAGAAGAAAGTTTATTAGATTTCCCACGTCTGAAACCTCTGAAGTTGCACATACTGATGTCAAGGGAACAGAGCTTACATTCCAGACTCTACAATGGATTTACAGATATGTTCATTCAGAATGGGGAAATAAACCACCAAACAAACCACAATCAAACAACCCTACCCTAAAATGCTCTTCTGTGCAAAATCTCCTTATTGTGTATCTGATTTGTGCAGAGAAATTCTCAACTTCATCATCATTTGAATTTAATTCCCACCACTACCTTCCAGAATGTGAGGCATATCCATACTCCAGAGACAAACTGCTGAACCACCCTGTCACCTCCCTCTAGTCTTCAAAACTGCTGTTTTGATGCAGAAAATCTGTGCAACTACTACATGAAGAAGTTGGTAACTGCCACTGTTATGGAGAGACGGAAAAAAAGAACCAAAAATGCTTCAGAAATTGCTGGAGCCTGAATGACATTAGGAGATAAAAGGGCACACTGACAAAAGCAGATGAGAAAAAGCAAAATGAGTAATTGCCTGGAATGGGTGTAATTAGGAAGCATGATACATGTGCTACCACTTTAGGACTTCAAGCAATGTTGATCAATATTTCTGAAAAGTAACAGTCAGTGAGGAGCACCTTGTAAAGCTGGAAAAAAGCAAGTAAATTATAAAATATAATTAGATTGATCCTAATCCTGATCATCACAACTAAATGCATCCTTAGTATGACTGCACTGGAATGTCTGGCTAAGAGAAAACACAAACATGAATAGGGGGATTCTGGAATTAAAATTAGTTTATTGATTGTGATACCAAGGTTCTATGTTTGTAAACCTATCATCTACTATTAAACAAGGCCTATGTTTTAATTTGTAATAGTCTAACATTTAAACAAACAAACAAACAATTTTATCCACTAAACCAAACTGTCTGAGAGAGGTAGGGAGTATGTTGCTTCCTCACGTGTTACTGAAGGGCAACTAGACAGTAAATCTGCACAGCAATGTGGGTTCTTTCCTACTGTTAACACAGACTGGGTTTTAGGCCTAAGCACGTGACGATTTGGGTTTCAGGCTAAACCAAACTTTCTGAAAATTACCTTATAAGAGCAGGAGTAGCCATGCCAGCTTGTACTCCAATAGCCATAGGAATACCTCCACAGCGGATATTTCCCAGCTCTTCTGCCACTGCAATGCTGTAGGAGAAGTCCAAGCCCATGCCACCAAATTCTGAAGAAAAAAACAAATCTATGACTGTCATATTCTAGACTGGCATAGTAAACAAGAAAAAATAAAATATTGCTTCTTCTGGACTTGCCAACTGCAATTTAAATATTTGACAATAATCCAGTTTCATTTTAGAATAAAAATGCCACACTACTCTTTAAAAACCCTGACTTTAAAACTACACTTGCTCTAATTACCTGCGTGCACATCAGTTCACCTATGAACATCCTAAGGAGCATCATTACTTTTACTAGAAACAAGAAAAAGTGACATGCTGCTGTAAATGACATAGGAAAGCAAAATTATTCTAAGAGCAAGGTCATATGAACAAATCACCACAGGGCAAGAAGTGCTTTTATTTCTGCACAACGATGCCTGACACATGCTCTGAGCTCGAGCAGAGTTCATCTTTCTCACCTGCAGAAGCCAAGGCAGTACAGAGAAAGACCACGTGCAGGTTGTGTTCCTGTGTTAGGCTACTGCTGTAACTCAAAACCCACATTAGACACAAGTACAATACCAAACATGCCTATTTCATATCCTAGCACCTGGTCAGTACAGTCAGTAAAGCATTTTTCATTATCAGGAGGTTGATGACCTGGGGCACTGGCCAGGCATCAGCACAGGCCATTCCTCCTCCTCCTCACATTCCAATCTGCAAATTCAATTAAAGAGGATATTATTTTTCACCTCCTTCCCATGAGCAGCACTGATAAACACACTACATAGCAAAACACAGAAAAGGGCTACGTTGCCATGATGGATGAGGTAATTTATTGCTGTATGAAATAGTTTATAGTTCAAAGGAAATATGGTGAGAAAGTTACTGCTTGACGTCATTAGTTGACTGAGAAGAGCTGATTAGATAACATTTTTCTCATTTTTTTTTTACTCATTTGAAGACCAACTACGAAAATTTTCAACAAAAAGATACAATCCCTCACCCCTCAGACACACAACAAGGGGCAGACCTCTTCCATTTTCACTTGCTGACATCAAGCACTATCTGAGCTCGCCTTCCTATTGATCTGCTTTGAAGTTTTTAAAAAACACCATTAATTAAAAATCAAAACACCACAGTGCACATAAACACAGGACTTTATGTACTATCATCTGTTTCCTAAACCCACTGAATCTATCTTTGTACATCCTTTTTATGCAGAGAGAGAGGAAAACACAAGCGGAAAAGGTAAAGTGTGAAGTTCAATTTTCAAATAACATTTCTCCCTAGGTCATCCTGTCAGAATTTAATAAATAGTTACTCTTCCAAACAGTTATCTGAAAATAAAAACTGTTTCTTAAAAATACACACACAAAATTCTTACTGAGAGTTTAAGCAGTACAGTGAAACCACAGTAATATAGGAATATGTTTAGCATAACATATAATCCAATTATTTTGCCTTTACAAAGTCCCCATCAGTAAGAAAACAATCTGAGGAACAGTAAGGAAAGTATGCATGCAAAGGTAAGGCTATTTAAAAATGTGTGATATGAGAAAGTTTCTGTTAATTTTATATGAATCTATAGCAGAGCTATAACAGATAACATCAGTTTTGGCACTGCAGAAATACTTTCCTCTGACTTTTTTTTTTTTTAATTAGTCAATTATTTTATTGCCAAACTACAGCTATTACTAATTTTGTCTTTGGTTTTGTCTACCAAGTAGTTAAATTCCTCTCTTTCACTTAATTTCACAAATCAAAACTTTAGTTTCTTTATTTACCCTTCACAGGAGGACTGCTAGAGACAAAACTGATCTAAAAAAAGAGTACTTTATGCAAGTATACAGCTTATGTACATTCTTTTTTCATACCACAATTCATTGTCTATTACTAGATAACAGACTTGTCTTACACTCATTTAAGGTTAGTTACTAAGTGATACATTTTAAAAATAAAATGCTGCAAGAGGCCAACCCTCAAAGTCATTTCCTACCAAAGGGAGGAAACAATCCGAACGAAGCCACAGGAACTGAGAAGGTGGAGTGGGGAAGTCTTACCAGGCAAAAAGATGATGCATCCTCCAAAGATTTGATAATCTGTGGATAGTTACTGCAAGAGACAGCCGCAGATGCAGACAGAGAGAAAGGACAGAAGCAAACAGTAAAAGCATTAATCAGACACCACCTCACTTTTCATTAGTTTTGTTTCAGGAACCAAAGAGAAAAATGTTTCATGAAGAAACAGGAGTGGTTTGACAAACAATTATAGGCAACACCTCTTCTGAACCCAAAGTGTTTGACTGAGACAGATTCACTTGTCAGTGCAGCTGTATTCCCAAGTAATTTGAGTAACTTAAGCTGTGGCTAAAGGCACTTGTGTTCCATCTCTCTGGAGAACCAGATCTCTGAGTGCACTGAGACATGCTGCCTGCAGTGTCACAGCAGTAGCAGGCAGTGCTGGCTCCAAGTGCTGATACAGCTCCCTTTTTTCTCCTGCATATGGTGGCAGTCTGGCTTTCTCAGCACTGCTGCTGGAGCTCAAGTTAGTTCTTGTGGGGCTGGTCTGGGCACAGAACCCTACATGCCACCAGACTCAGCTGTTTGAGACAAAGCCTCCAGGCCATTCTTACTTCTACCTGCTGCAGTGATGACAATGAATGTTTTAGAGAGTCAATGTTTAAATTTTTCTTAGAATAAGTCTTACTCTTTTTGGAATAACTGTTATCTGCAACAAGGAAATAAGCTGGTGGTAGAAGGGTGGTGGCTGCCAGTCTCATCAACAAACACCACCTCCTGAAAGTATCTGTGCAATGATGTAGTGCTAATACATCAATTTAAATTTCAATCAGAAAAGCAAACACTATGCCTAACATTATTTTTGGTGAAAAATCCATAATGAAAGGAACCAAAGCAACTAAAGATTTGATTGTGATTGTTTTTGTTTGCCCTTACTAAAAAAAAAAAAAAAAAAAAAAGCGCGATATGTAAATATTCACATGTAAAATATTCCTAAGGTAAATAATTCATTTCACTTAAAAATTAAATGAGTGGCCATCAGAGAACTGTTTGGCTATATTTCCATTTTTAATTTGCAAGAAATTCTAAAGGAACAAAGCAAAGCAAACTAGGCAGCAAGTCTAATGAACTAATGCTTTTAGAATTCTAAACAGGTAGAAAAAGACATCTTTGCTATGTTGAAACTGTCACTGTTTTGCTGACAATAGCACAATTTCCAGCTGTTAAACAGCTTAATTTGATATCTTATTACCTAGTTCACTTCAGGTTCTTTTACAAAGAAATTCAATTATAAAGGCCAAAGCAAAAACACATGAACATGCAAAGAAATAAACATTCTGCACTGCAGACCACAGGCAGCAGCCACACTGGAGTAGAGTAAAAGTGTGAGGAGGAAGGAGCAGCAGAGGGGAGCTGTTATGGACAGGCTGCAACCCCCCATATTCCCATGTGCCGCTCAAGGTGGGGAGGGAGGGAGATGACTTGGGAATGAAGCACTGAAGCTGAGCCTGGGAAGAAGGGGGAGAGGATGGGGGGAACATGTTGCTTTAATTTGCCTTTGTTTCTCACTATGCAAATCTTTTTTAATCGGCAGTAAATTAAATTAATTTTCCCCAGGTGAAGTCTGCCTTGCCCATGACAGTACTTGGCAAGTCTCCCTGACTTCATTTCGAGAGCCGAGCCCTGCTATCGTATCATATATCCCCCTGTCCTGTGGAGAAGCGGGAGTGAGTGAGCAGCTGGGTGGGTGCCTGGATGTTAGCCAAGGTGGACCCACCACTCCTTGGTCAGGATATTAACCTATTTTTGGTTTAAATTGGTTCGGTGTTTCTCAGCTAATCATCACATTATTTTAACCCTCCCCAAAAAAACCCCAAAGCTCCTTATTTTATATAGACCAGCTTATTTCTGCATGTTAGGTTCTGTGACACTGCCAGTGTAGTGGGAGTCCAAGAGAAAAGGGTAAGTTTTAAGAAAGGCCATTTTTAAAAGATGCATATCTACCTTCTACTAAATCTGATAATTTATGGTATCAGGACTTTTATACACAAATATAGGCAGACAGCAAAGATGATGCCCAAAAATGCAAAACAAAAAGCAAGACTATCTGATCTTCAGCTGCAACATGTCAAAACAGAAACACTGCTGAGATCACTTGGGGAAGCAAAGGCAAAGAATGTCTGTGCAAGAGGGCTTATAAAAGCAAAGGAGAAGGTGAGGTCTATATAATATAATTTTTGTGAAAACCAACATGTTTCCTGTCACTTGTTCAGCTACAGGCTCTCTGTTCAAATAGCCTTGAAGTCTCTAGTCCAAATTTTGAAAGAGTTTAGAAGTGTCCCTATTTGGAATTTGCTTCTGAAGCCCATCTGATAGCTGTGAGTGGGAATGACAATATCCATGGTGAAAAGGGTCTCTAGTGAGTTGACACAAGGTGAAACAGGGGTTCTTCAGACTGTGTTAAGAATGTGATTGAGCCTGAAAAAAAGAATGGTGAAAACACAATACAGCCCTATTGGTAACTCAGTCTTCTCAGTCTTCTGTGGTTCCATAATTTATCTTGGTTTTTTACATAGCTTCGAAATTTCTCATAAAGTGTATCTACACCAAAGGAAACCACGCAGTATTATTTCTACTGTTGGCACCTAACTCAGTGCAAGTAAATGTGTGCTCTTATTTCTAGTGACTAGAAAGACAAAATAAAACATGAATCAACTCTCATTTTGAAGACATGTCAGAGAGACTCTTATATCTGACACTAGGATGACAGAGTGAATTGCCAGTTTTCACCACAGCCTACTATTTTAAATCCACAGAAGCAAAATTGTGTTTAAGCCTTACTCACCTGTCATAAACATAGTTCAAGAATTTCAACTGCAGAGGACTACGAAGAGCCCTGAAGATACATAATTGCAAATGTCATCACATAGGATGGTACAGAAATCCTACCATCATTCCTTTACTGTTCTTTACATAAAAGGAATTAAAGAGAATTAACAAAGGTGTACTCTCTTGTGTTGTGAAATTTCCACCAACCCGTTATGAAAAGTTGAGGCTGATCAAGCTCAGAAAACACATCTCACCTTCTTGGTATTTGCTTCTCGCTGGGTGCAGTGGAAAAAACCCTCTCAATTTGTGTAACAGAAACACTCCGAGTCCATTTTAGTCTTGTTGAGATGAACACATAATATTTTTTGGCTATTCCCCATGGATCAATTCAGAAGGAAAAAAACAAAAAAACCAACCAACCAAAGAAACTCCAACCAACCAAAGAAACCCCAACCAACCAAAGAAAAAAACAAAACAAAACTAAACCAAACCAACCAAATAAAACTACCAAAACTAAACCAAACCAACAATAAAAAAACAAAACAAACCAACCAAATAAACAAACAAACAAAAACCCAAACAACAACAAACAAACAAACCCCACAACACACCGCATGTTGTACCAGACAGAAAGTTCCCTTTCATAGACTACCTTAGACAAATAGATCAAAATCCCTCAGTTTGACTGAAAGTTTGTCCCAAACGAGGAAAACTTACAGTGCTTTATAATTTTCTTTAATTCATCCTAGAAATGTCACAACCACATACAGTACTTGATCTCTCACAAATACTCCTACTTCCAAAAAAATCCAAGGAGGCAAGGACCTCTTCTGCTAAGCAAAGTTTCACTTGTACTATCAGTCTTGTGATCCAATATTCTTTGGAAAAGGAAAAACAGGGATTGGCTGCTCGTTCGTTTTCAAACATGTATAGTCAGCAGCACAAGTAAAACCCCTGTGTAATTAACAGTGCAAACTGTGTGCTGCTGCAGTACTCATTGCTATAGAAGTCATCACAGTTGCCACGTCGGAAACTTAGAGTTTACGGAGATGGGAAAGGTGATCAGATCTGTCTAGCACCATTTTAGATGAAGACAGAGCTACACTGGAAAATACAGGACAAACTTCCCCTGAAAAAAAAAAACAAACAAACTATAAAACCAGCACAAAATGCCAAGCAGGAACTCAGCAGTGCCTGCTCCTGAGCAGATAACTGCACCACACAATCCTGGCTCTAGCTGAGGGCAGCATGGACACATTCAAAGACTGTCCAAAGCTTTACAGGACACTGCTTTAGAAAGCCAGAGCAGTATATTCTAAACCATTAGTTGACAATAGTTGCACTTGTTACCCTCTGACTTCCAAAACCCTCTCTCATGAATTCATAAGTTTTCTTTATTTTCTAAATGGTCCTTTGGTGTCACCAAGTGCCATCTGAGTCAGCAATCACATCTGCATAAATCTTCTAACTCTGAAAGATATTAAATCTGTTAAACAAAACAAACAAAAAACATCACCAGCAATAACAAAAAAACACACCACGAAAACCACCAAAAAATAACTCACACAAGCACTCCAAACTGTATACAAACAACATTATGGGGAAGGAAAAGCTAAATTGCATAGTACAAGAGAATAAAATGTCCACATGGCAACACAAGAAACATTAACAGTGTAAAAAGATGCAGTAGACAAAAAAAATGAAAGAAGAAAATCCAAGATTGCATAGACTCCCAAGCCCCAAGCATCAGCTATTGCATCAGCCCAACTCAGAGCAAAACTTTATGCAATCAGTGGTCACAGTTTTCTCAGTCACCTTCTGCCTCTTTTTAAACAGACTGATTTTCCCCACTTGGCTCTGACCCAGCATCAATTCCACAGAAGCCTAGTGTTAACCACCTTACATTTATTATTTTTTTCCTTACAGTTAAAAAGTGCAGATTTCAATTATTGTACATTTGAAATCATCAGTCAAACTAAATGCCACAGCATAAAGAAAAAAAGAAACTACACAATAAAACATAAAGTCAAGAGTATACAGACTGAATATCATACCCCCTGAGCTGCAGCAGCAAAGCCATGCTACTTCTTCTGGGGTTTCTCTTTGGTCAAGCTCATAAACAAACCATAGACTTGGTTTCAAGAATTCCAACCTCCGCAATGTCCCCACTGCTTAAGGTCAATCAATCAGCAACGCTTGCCAACCTCCTTATGTGCACGTTTGCCTAGTTTAAGCTTTGCTTTTGGATGCTCAGTTTAATTCTCTTATCCAGCTTATCCAGCAGGGAATGCTGCTTTCCAGCTTGAAGTTTGCCATGCTTCTGAGGACAACACTGCAACAACATCCTCAAATACAGTGTGTGTCCACTGCAGACCTACTGACACCCCTGTGAATCAGCCCTCAGAGGCACTGAAATTTGCCTATGGACTTGATGAGGCATCTGTTGGCCCCATTTAAAATGTGCTCTTCCTCCCGAGAAAATAACTGCACAGCTCCTCAGCTGGCTCCCTTTAAATGGGTTCATTCATTTTGAACAGGCATTAAAAGAACTAATCTCACATCTGTACAAGAATGAAGCAGGTACAGCATCTTTATGTGCTGCTGGTGCTCTTATTCAGGACTTTTCCTCTCACGTGAGCTACCACAAACTACTACAAGTTGTTCACATGACTCTCCATCACATTTCAGATCCTCCAACAGGATCTGAAAATATGAATATACAAATAGGTATTATAAGGAATCTACAGTAATGTGCAGACATTCAACACCCCGTAGGTGAGCAAGTGAAAGGAAAAATGTGAATAAACTTATCAATATGTAACTGACAGAGAAAGATCAAAAATCTTTCTCCAATTTAAGCACAATAGACAGAAAAAATATTAGAAGGACTGAATACAAGTATGTACATTTGTAAGGATTTTTTAAAAGCTGATGAAAAGTGGCCCAGAAGTCGGAAATCTGAAATCAGAAGAAATTGTACTTTATTTTGTAGCAAACCCACTGTGCAACAAGCAGACTAATTACTTTAATTTCTTAAAGGCATCAAGATATAAAGTCAATATTCAAAAGATACAGAGCACATTCTGGCTCCTCTGAATTCCACATACATAAATGCAATGCAACGCAATGGGATTAAACAGATTTATAACATTTGCTACTTATTAAAATTTCTATGCTAAGATTTAATAAAAAGGCTGACTATTTATCAGCTGAAAGCTGTGTTTAACTTTCTTCCATACAAGATCTTTTATTCCCGTCCAAGCTGATAAATAGCTTCTTGGAAATCCACATCTGTCAACATGGGAAAATGTAGCCACTTAGTTCAAGATGTCACACCGAAAGACTCAAATTTTATTAGATCACAAGTTCCAGAATTTGCAATCTCCAAATGGAGTTGCAAACTGAGAACTGAAATTGCGGGCTGGAGGGGAGAACAACTTGACAAATGTTGGGTTTGAATAAATTCCAGAAAAAAGGATTTCAGAATGTGTACAGTGAATAATTAAATGAACTTCAGACGTGCTTTGGAGCTAGCCTGCCTAGCACAGCGGTTTATAGTTCAGTAGCACTGAACTCAGAACAGAAGCACACCACAGGAGGCTTCCACAGGGATTTCTGATCAGCACAGGCTTACAGGACCAAGAGATTTTCCAGTGGCTAACTCCTTAAATCCTTAAGAAACTGGTCCAGACACTGAACAAAAACCATGGCATGCCATCCCAGAATACCTGCCACACTGCAGATCAACATATTCTTAGCACCATCACAGCAAGCAAATTATTAAAGAGATCTCTATCAGCTAATGCCACAGCTATAAGCACAGCCCTCTGTCATTAGGTAATTTTCTTGTTTGTAAGTATTAGGAGCCAAAATTCTCATCAGCTGGCAATGTCTGCATCCACAGGCTGATACAGCTACCAGGGTGGGCCGGGCTGGGAGTACCAGTTCCACAGCTCCTCATCCCCAGAGGCTCCCAAGCCCTCACCCTGCAAGACAGCCAGTTGTGCTGCTAGGGCATCTCCAGATGTTGCAGTTCCCAAGTGCAGCTGAGACTGAAGGAGAACACCTTCTGTATGTTGTGAATAATTGTGAAATCTCACTGGTTTTGAAACTGCTTTGAGTTATCAAAAGCAATAAAGGAGGATCCCTATTTCTAAGCAACAGAGTGGGGTTAGCTGTTTAAGACAAAACCCAATTTTCCTATTTTCCAGGAAAGGTCATGAGTTTGATCTCAGACTGGGAAAAAAATTAATGTGAAAATGCAAAAATATGAATATGTTTATAACAAGAAATTGCATTCTTGTCAGTTTGGTTGACTTTTTTTTTTTTTTTTTTAGGACATACAAAGGAAATTTCACAATAAAAAACCCTTCTGGAACAAAAATGGACGACTTTTCACCGCATCAAAACAATGCATTTCCCTCTTACTTTTTCTACAGCAAAACAGACATTTCAGTTAAACTGACATATTCCCATCCTTGCTCTATTCTTGATAGTTTTAATGGAAAAAAAAAAAACAAACAAACAACCAAACATGTCATTGACTACTTTTATTTGGTTTCAGAAGTGTGGAGAAACACTTTAAGTACTATTCTAGGTCTAAAAATACCTGGTTTAGTTCTCACTTTCGCCTATGATTGTGTGCAGCCCTTCCCCTAAGATTTGTCAGCCATATCACATCATATAAAACAGATTATCCCTCTCTGTAAAAGAGCTAACATAACAGGATTCTAATCTGAACTGCAATCTCCAAGGTGAAACATGCTACCTTGCTATTTTTATCTACATCGAAATTGGAGACTGGGCCTTATATGTGGTACTGGCCAAAAATGGAAAGATTGTCAGTATACTGCAAAGCACACAAGAAATAAAATTTCCCATTCAATATTGTTTTCTATAAAAGGACTTTCTACTCAAAATATTATATTATTTCTAGAAGCATTTCATCACCCCCTGCACTACAATGCAATAAATTATCATTGACTGGAATTACCTGTTTATTCTTATTGATTTGATTCTGAAATCAGTAACAAATCAGAACTTAAAATGTGAAAAGCAAGTTATTCCAAGGAGGAATTACAGCACCTGGCTGCAGAGAAGATAAAATTATAATATAGTTTACTACTAAAAATCACATCAAACTGTCTTCATACACAATCATCTGACTGACACAACGAGGTCTGTAACAAACACAGAGAACAACCTAGGGCAGAAGCGAATAATGACATGGTTAAAGGTGTCTGTAGAAGAGTGAGGTGAGTTAAGAAAACAAAAAAACCCACCACACACACTCACACAAAACCTCCCCCTGTCCCCCCCACCAACAAAAACAAACAAACAAACAAAAACACAAACCACACCACAGAAAAAAAACCCCAACACTATAAAACCAAACCACCCACAAACCACAAAACCCCACAGAAAATCCTTTCCACCTTCCCTGACTCCCACTCATACCCGAGTTATAACTTATGACCCTAAGCAGTTATGCACCCAGTAGTATAACAACTAGGAATAGATTTAGCCATAGCAAATTAAAGTCTTCAGAAAAAATACTCTACGGACTGTATAAACACCTGCAGCTGAAGTCTCTCCCAGTTGTGAATACCTCTGCTATTTACCAATCATTCAGGAATTCAAGCAGGGATATTGATGCATTCAGCATCAGGAGCTTCAAGAACATCAGAGGCTGGTTATTCATCTCAATCATTTGCTTTTTTAAACATAGCTATACAATAAATTATATCTCAAATTCTTGTTCTTAAAATATTGCACTAGAGTTACACAGCAGTAAAAGTATTTTTTAGGAGAAGAATACCTTAAATATGTGGTCACAGTAAATTTGCAAAGGAACTATATTTTATTGCATACGCTGAATAATTCTGAAAGCAAAAGTATATTAAACCAATGTATATATTGTATACATTCATACTTAGGGGCTGGCTCTGAAACTGAGGTTTAAATATTCATATTTTAAATAAAGGCAGCAAAACAAGTTTGTGTATATGAAGAAAAAGCTTCTCCCCAGAAATGTTTATGTATTCTAGGATATATTTGAAAAATAATCTTGTAAATACTGTCAAACACATGAATTATTATATTCATGGCCCAGTAATCTAGGCAATAAAATACCTTTCTTTCAAATCAAATGAGGAGTGAGGCTGGAGTCCACCTTCCACCTCCTGAGGAGACAAGCGCTCCACATTCATTGCCCTTCCCTCATCTCTCCCACACATCTACAAGTAGATGGAAAGTGGGGAGGATGAGGGAGGGAAAGGTAGCTTTTTCATGAGGGAAAAAGCACTTGTCAAAACTAAATATTATTACTTCTTTTTTTTTTTTCTTTAAAGTTGGTCTTGTACCATGCACTTTCCAGTAGATCCTTTTAATTGCAAACAATTTTAAAAACATGATAGGGTTGGCAACCATCATCAGATACCAGACATTTATTACAGAGCTGTGTGTACCGTTTCTAAATGAGTTAATTGAAACATCTGAAATAAAAAAGAAAATCTCAGCTAATTTGTTGACACATAAGTGTAAGAATCTCTAGAAAGAAGACACACAATTATAAAATTATGTTAATACATTAAGGATTTTTGGCATGTGTTTTGAGAGTTATTTTCTCATAAAAAGAACTATTTTAGAAACATATCCAACAGTCACAAAACTATCTGCCTGACTTTCACATGCCCTCATCCATCCAGATGTAACACAAAAGGCTTCTGTGGCCATGAGACTGCTGAGCAGCACAGAGCTGTAATAAGGGGAACTGAAGAGGATTTTATCACCATAGGCACTTTTTTATCATGGTTAGATGGTTCACTGTGTAGCCACTCTACTAAGGCTGCTGATCCATGGTCTCCTGGACACTATTTCTGTTCAGAAATATTTTCCATCACCTCCTTGTTACTCTTAAGCCACATCTTCAATGAGCTGGCTGATAAGCTTTCCAGTATTTCAGAGACACCCTAAAAAGATGCTGGGCTGAACTGATTCTCTCATTAATGGGTAGTGCATCACACTGGAGATGGCTGGGCATCCAGGAATCATCCTGACGAACCACACAAGAAGCCCATTGCTGCTGGACCCTTGGAGTCCACCTGCAATTGAGATGCTGCAGGCTTTCCACATTGCTCCGCAGAGCCAGCAGATGTCTGCCCTGGAACAGTTCTGGATTAAAAAAAAAAAAGCATTTCCAGTATAAAACTCATATCTCACACCCATGGAAAAATGTAGCACATTCAACATCCCTGCATACCCTTAGTCTGATGGAGACGCCAATCCCAGAACAAATCCAGACTGTCTTTGTCACTGCCCAAGAGCCAGATTAGTTGTTCAGGTTGAGAAGCAGCTTGTTCAGCCATGTTAGCATAACCAAAGTCCAGAGCTAGATGCAAAAGTACTGAAGTATAAACAGCCATGGATTTTAATCAGTGACCCATTCAAAAGCTTCTGCAGTATCTCACATGAAAGGATATGATTAAAACTCATAGCTTCGTGGTGATAGGCATACTGCATATCCTTCCAGTGCTGCATTATTATCATGTTTTCTCTCCTCCTTTTAAGGACTACAGCTATTTTCTAACCCATTAAGCTTAATGAAAATCCACTTTATAGCATTTCTCAGCATTAGGTCATCCCAAATTGAGTGATTCTGGCAACTCTGAATTAACAATGAACAAAGCAGCAATGACTTGTGCCTCCTTTCTCACAACTACATCATTAAACTGAACCATGAAGAATGAGAAAAAACACACCAAAGACATCAATTTATGCTCAACTCTCACTCTATGTTTAAAACAGTTGAGGAAAGAATAGAAACATTGTTCATTGAATACTGAATGGCCTCAAAATTATCAATAAGGTTTAAGACCATGCTATACTTCACTGAAGCAATGGACAGTTTCATTAAATTTTCCTCAAACGTAAGGCTGAAATTCTCTTTTCATTAAAACAACGAAACAAACAAAAAAACAACCAACCAACACCCAACCAACCAAGCAGAATTTAAAAAACAACCCCCCAAATAACAAACATAAAAACCAACCACACCCCCCCAAAAAACCACAACAAAATCAAACAAACAAATCAAAACAAAACAGAATTTAAAAAATCCAAACAAACAAACAAAAAATCAAACCAAACCAAAACCAAAACACCACTGCAATAACCACGAGAGAAAAATGAGATCAATTTTTCTTTCTGGAAAAGATCTCAGCATCTCCCAAGGTACAGCCTCACCACATCAAGTCATGGGACATAAAACAAGTAGACATGAATGAAAGCTTATCTTCTTTAAAAAAAAACAACAAACAAACAACAACCAAACAAAAATACTGACCAGAAACAAAGAAAAAAAGCTAGATCATTTCTTTTGCTCACATTTATGCAAGCATAGTAACTGGAACTACTGAGCTATATATTGTCTGTTTTACTTACAACAGTAAGTGTGGGTGAAGAGTCTTTTTTTGTTTGAAATCCTTCTCCCATTGTGACTGTGGCTAATGCTATTTTCTAAATAGCCTGCTAAAACACAGACCTTCACAATTACACTTCCAAACCAAGTCACTATTCTCTGCATTTTAAGGAGGCTTACACATGAAAATCAGTTGCCTTACTGCACAGATTATTCTTATGTGTTAGCGTATTGCCATGAAAAAACCAAAACAAAACCAAACCAACCAACCAACCGAAACACACACAACCCCCCACCCCCAACCAAACCGAAACAAAAAAGAACAAACCAACCAAACAACAACAACAACAAAAACACACACACAGAAGAAACCCCAACCATTTAATGGAAATTTCTGTGTTTGGGAGCTCTGCTGCTTCAGACTGAGGTTATGGATAATTTTTTACCACTAGAAAAATGTCTTCCCCTTGCAATTCACTCTGCACTATTTGGCTTGCTCCTGATTTTGTATTGGAGTGGTTGGTGCTGCTGGAGTCCTGTTTAATCCTGTTTAGTCCTGTTTAATCCAGCCCTGCAAGTTTAAAGGATGTGTGCAGCTTGTCAGCCTCCAGAGAAATTAGTCTTAAAGTTAAATAACTTTGAGCAAAATAGGAAAACAAAAAAACAAAACAAAACAAACCCAAACAAAACCACAAACAAACCAAAACAAACCTTATTGTTATAGGAATGAAGAGCTTTAAGAAACCATTGACTTTTACTCAATGATGAGTATGGATAAATCAACCACCACATCTTGATATGATTTTTATTTTTCTTTCACTTATTTATCTCAGTCTGTGCTTCCATACTGACTTTCCAGAGCTAGTCTTCAGACAAATCCTTTCCTCTGGTTTGTGTTTCCCATCCTGACCTGGGATGAAACTGCTTCTTAATTTCTCCCTCACTGCAAGATCTTCATCAGTGTAAAGCCAGGTTTGGGCACTGTGCATCACCCAGCCCTGTTCCTTATGCTAGTGAAGATTTATCTTCTTTTTTTGCCACATTCACAATGGTTTTATAATATCCTAGTAAGGTGAATGAACACTGCTGATCTGATTGTTTTGTTGACTAGAAGCACAGAAAAGATGGAAAAAAACTAAACCAAATTCATACAGATTTTACAGCTGGGTCAGAAGGCTTCTATTTAGCCTGCCAGCGATGGAGAATGTGCGACAACAAAGTTTTATAAAAACTAATCGTATTGGAATTTCATTATCCTTAATGTTTCCCTGTTGACTCACTTTTTTTGTTTTCTTTTTTTTTTCCTTTTAATCTGACCTCTAGCTAAGTTTCTCAACTGTGGTCAAAACCAGCCCCAGTGCCGTGCTGATAACTGGGCAAAAAGTCCTCACCTCCCCACATCACCCTGCTGCTGTCCCCATTTCTTGATGGTCAGATTTTACTTTGAAGCTACAGGCTACTACTACCTTCTATCAGGTCTTTCCTGCTGAGAAAACATCAAAAGAGGAGCAAAAACACCCATACCTCTTATACCTCATTTACCCACTCATCTACCTTCATTTTCTTATCTCCTTGCATAAGCACAGAAGCATTTCGTATGCCCTTAAAATAGATGGCCAGTGAGGCAATAAAGCTGTGGCATACCACAAACTTTCTTTTAAAACACCTTATAACTTAGTAAAAAGACAGAAAGTTCTTTGCCCCTCATGATGATGGCAGGATCCACAAAACTAGTAAAAGGCATGGTGTGAAAGGACAAAGTAATTTAAAAAATGATGCACTGCCTGCAATTTAGTATTGTGTTGTTTATGGTCTCTATGGCAAAGCAGATGCTGCCAGACCTAAGAGGTATAATGAGCAAGTCTCTTGATACACAAATTATGGAATTTTGCCACAATCTTGAAGAATTCAAAGGAGGAAAAAAAAAAAGGCAACAAAAAAAGCCTGAAGCTGGGAAAAGTGCAAGTAATTAAGGAACACAATAGAGTAGTAATTTCAGGGAAGTGCACGGAAAAGGAATGCAGACAGATGGGGAGAGCGATGCTCTCCATCACACAAAACAAAGGAGAAGGAAGTTTAAGAATAAAAGTATTTTATTTTTAAATCCAATTCAATGAAGCAAGGAGTGGAAGGAAATATGAATCCTCACAACCAACCTGGTATGTGTTCTAACTGGAGATTCCTCTTTGTAACAGCAAACACTGCTCAGAGTAACTCACAGGCTCTCCTCAAACACCAGTAGGGTTAAGATACAAGCTAGAGACCTCCAGAACAAACCAGTCAAGCGGAGAGCTGTTGCCAGTGTTCACTGTCCAGAGGTGATATGGACAGTACTGCAGTGTTCTTGCTAATTAAAAACCAGGATTTAAAAAATACCAATATTCTCTGCATTTCCAATTTTGCAGCCAAACATCTAGTTGCATGCTTTAATAGATTAAGCTTTTTTTATTACCATCCCATAACCTTGTCTGTTACAAGAGTGGCCTCCATGGAAATGGGCAGGCACAGGAAAAACCTAGTCATAGGGTAAGGGAACGCAAACCTGCAGAGACTGCCAAACCAAACATGGATTAGGGACTTTTACCAACTAGGACTGTCATTCTCCTCATCCCACTGTGAGGACTAGTCTGAAGAGAACAGATTATCCCAAAGTATGAACTACTGCCTCTTCTGCAAGCAGAAGTCAGCAGAATTTTTGACTCCTGGAGCAGTGGTGACCAGCAGATTGTCCTGCTGTCAGCAGTACTGATGCTATTTCAGCCTAAGAATAATCTACCACCTTTCCCATTCCTCAGACATGCAATCACAACTGCCTGAGCACAACAGAAGAGTTGGGAAATAACTGGTACTAGGAAGTGGGAGATTGGTTTAAATTATGTTACAGTATACATCATTGGTTAGTCTGTCTCCCTGCACAACACAACATAGCAAGTTCCTACTTTTATTATCTTTTATTTCTTAGAAGAATGCTAATGAACTTGTGTCCTGGATTGAGCTCAAATAGAACTAATTCTTTTCAGTGATTCTACTTTTCAGCTAAATCTCTACTAAGTAATTGCATTTTCTGAAGGGCAAATTTTTGCAGACAGTGTCTGCTACTAGCAGTGATAATGCTTAATGTATACTTCATTAACTATAGATAACAGATTAAAAGACATCTCGCTTAAGAATATCCTTGATTGCTAGTTAAGATTTGGAGCAGCTGATGCATGGTGATCAAATAACCAAGTCTACTCCAAGTAAACAATTTTACTGTTCTTTTCCTAAACAGGAAGGGTAGTAGAAACTGCACTCACCCTTCCTACTACAGACCCAAGTTGTTCAGCCTCCAGGTCTTCCAAGAAACATGAAAACACCCGCACTTGATCTCCTGCATACTTGAGGAGACCCAGCTCTGCTTCCTTCAGTCCTTCTTGAGATGAGGAAAATATACTGGGAGGTTGAGAGACCGCTGAGAAAAGCAGCCACAGTTTTGAGGTCCTTGTGAATAACAATCCCTTGCACCACATTATCACGATATACAGCAGTTGAGGGTCTCCGAAATAAGGTCATCCCTCCAGACAGTAATTCATTTGGAAGTACACATTGCCATCATACCAGGAGAGTTGTAAAGTTGCAGAAAGGTCTTGCTAATATTTTCCCATCACAGGTACTACTGTACTAGTTTTAATCAGGCAGATGGTTGGTTCACGCTGCCATTCAAACAAAACGATGGACAGAAAAACCTAGTCCCCATGTCACAACGTGACCACACCCCACAGCAGTGGAGACAGTAGGCTCTCTGCTCTGCCATCCACACCTTCTGCTGCCCAGCAGGGTTGCAGGTACACAGGAGAAGAGCTACCTGGGCAGGATTTGCACAGCACTCCACAGCAGTGGTTCTGTGCCCTCAAATCCACTGCTAACAAGTCCCATCTAACCACTCAGCAAGATGGAAAACCTTGGACTAGAGTCACAAGCTAAAAACAAGCTATCAACAGAATAAACGGATATTAGAAAATTAAAAAAAAAAAAAAAAAATAAAAAGGCACTTTTTTTTTTTATTCTTCCAAGATTGAGGTCTGAGACTCTGCATCTTTTCTGAACTCACAAGGAGACTCAGGTCTACATTCTTCACGACAATTTGAGATTGCTTAAGAAATGCTTGCAAAAAACTGCAAGCATGAAGCATGAGCAAGCTTCCTCACTTTAATCAACTGGCAAGTTTTCAAATTTCCATATGACACATTTATTGCAAATTTACAGTAATGTCCATCTGCCCAGTAGTGAGAATGCAAAACGTAAGTGTTTGTAACGCTTCACTGAAATTTCACTTGCTGATTAACAAATGAGCATTTCCAACCAGCAGTATGTCTACTAGCCAAAGAAAAAACACACTGACCCTCTAAGAAATAAGGTGTGCCACACACACTTGTAAAACCATCAGGAAAGGGGCTCAGAAAAAGAAGTTTATGTTCCACAGCACTGTAATTGTTTCACCCCTTAAAATTCATAGCAAAATAGAAATTTTTCATTAACACTTCTTCAAAAAATGGAAAATATATGTCTGGATGATGCTTGTAGTCACATGGTTGAGTCCAACTCTATGATATTTATGATTCTCTTCCAACTTGAGACATTCCATGATTCTGTGGTGTGTTTTAACATGCATACACACATACACATGTATCATAAGACACATGCTCGTGCATACAGACTGTAGGCATGTACACATGCCAGGAACATGTCTTGCTACTACTGTTCACATTACAATGTAACTACAGAGCACTGCTTAGGGCTTACTTGGTTCTGCTTGTAGGACAAATACCAAGCACAGTATTATGGCTTTACACCACTGACCTCCTCCTCCACAGAGGACAAAAAGGGGTAGAGAGAAAGCTGGGGAGATTTCCCTAAGTCTACTCAGCCACACTTAAACTTCAGGCTTGACCTGAAACCACACCCAGGGTCTTCACATGGACCAGTTTCCTACCATACCTACATCTGCAGGAATGTGTAATTAACAGTCCATTAGTCCAATTAGTTTCAAATTAAATCTTTTAAAAACTCACTAAGAATTACAGTGACTAAGTCATGCTAATTAAATATTGAAGCAATAAGTGGAGATAAGCATCAAGAGAGGTTTTTCTGTGCCCCACTCCCAATTCACAAAGGATTTAAGGGCAGGTACTAGAACTCATTAATTGGATCTGTGAGCTTCTGCTTGACCCCTGATTTTTCTTCAGCATCTTAAAGCTGTTTAAATTATGTATAAATGCATGAATATGTAAAGCAGAGCTACTGAAAATGTCTTTATAAAAATTCCCTTAGAAAAACCAGACCACTGAAACCTTTTCAAAAATATCAAAAAAGCTTCATTGCCATGTAACTAATGCAGATAAAAAAATACATTTGACAATAGTAACATACCATCTCAAAGCAATACAGAAACACTCTATTGCCAGCATGCACAATACAAAGTAAAAAAAGCACTCATCCGAAAATAGCACAAAAATTGTTCCCACAAATTCCTGAATAGCTGCAATATTACAGTGGCTCACGAGCACAGAGGGAGAAGTATATACGATGAAAAATGAATCAGATGTGTAATTTGACAATAAACATAGAAACTGCAGTGAAAGTGGAAGATGGGATGGAATCTTTTTTTTTCTATAAATATTTATGGTATCAGTGATGATCATTACTCTGCCTGGTAACCTAGCAAATAAAGAATCAGTTTGTGGTTTGTTTTGCCACCCTGTCAAGGGAAATCCCGTCCAAAAAGCAGAGCTCCAGATGCTCTGCTCTCACCATCCTGTGCTCCTCAGGGCTCTGCACAAGCATCTCTCCTGTCCAGGCTGCCAGGCAGCTGCCAGGCAAGAGGCAGCAGACAGACTAAAGAGCTCCATGCAAAGGTGCCTGAGCCAGTGGCAAAAAAAGAGAGGAGAGGTATCTGGTCAAGGGAGTGGACAACCTCAGCTCACACCACTGTGTTTCTCTTCTTGGTGCCATTCATTCCTGTCTCACTCCTCTCACCCATTAATGACTTTCTCAGATGTGCAGGAACCCAATATCTCTGGGACCTCAAATTCTGCTGGCTAAGCTTGGTAACATCCAAAAATATTAAAGGAAACTAAGCACTTAAAATAAGCGGTGTTGGTTTGGTTGGTTGTTGGTTTTTTGTTTGTTTGGGTTTTTTTAAGAAAATCAAGCTAGAATACATCACAGCTTTGTAACAACAGCTCTCAGTGCTCCCCTTCCCCTCCTTCCCAATAACCACTGCTGCAGCCCAGGTAGCATCAGTGCTATTTCATCAAGGTAAAGCTCTACCTCAACTCTAAAAGCTCTTCTGGACAAGAAAGGGAGTATGGTGGTATCTGTCCATCCTCAGAGTTGGCACATCCAGGGGTGTCTCGGGGAGCTTCCCCCAGTTACAGAGAAGTTATAGATGTTTCCTGCCCTTTAATCCAGGGTTTGTTAAAGTCAGTGAGAATGCTGCCCTTAAAATCACTGCGAGCAGGACTTACCACCTGTCTTGGTTCCCCTTACTCTGCACTGTGCCATCGTAAACATTCTGGGGGAGATGAAACTGCTGCAGCAGCTAAACACTTAGGGCAGACCCACCAATCTGGTTATGCACTTCAAGGCATCTTGAAGGCTTTGGCAGAGACCAATAAGGAAAGATGTGCTAAGGAAGTAAACAAAGGAGAAGCATATTTATAAAACCACTACCTTTTTCTCATTACAAACTTAATTTTCAAAAAACTAGAATTATAAGTATGTGCCCAATTCTCACTGATGTTCAGTAGAAAAGAGACAATAACCAACGCTTGGGCCTTTGAAACTTTATCTTGCACAGAGGTTATTTAAATAAAGGTGATATTCAGCCCTAAGCACATTAAAAGGCCCAGGTAAGCAACAGGGATGCTATATTCCATTAACTGAGAGTCTCAGCCAGCAACCTGGGTGTTGAAAGCACTGCTGCAAGAACAACATTGACATACGGTCTTCACAAAGTATTGTCTTGAAAATGAGTTTAACCATAATCCCTTGAGTTTCTGTCCTGTGCAGATCAGGATCCAAACACATCTCACACAAAAGAAATAATAAAGCAATGCTTTTATTCTGCTTTGTATTGCCCATCTTCACAGTTATGAAGAATTCAAAGCCTACGTTGAACATGGATATTTTCTTCTGGCCCTGCACTTTAGAACTTTAGAATGACTTCATACCGTTGAGCTTTTTTTCACCCAAAATGATGCTCTCATTGGTTGAATTTATTACTTGTGAGTAAAATTGCAGCTGACCATTAAAAAAAAAGAAAAAAAAAAGCATTTGTGGTATCCTTCAGATTCTCCAGGGTCAGTTGAAATAAAAACCATCTTTGCCAAATCACTTCACAGCCTTCTGTCTGAGCAGAAATAAATTTTTTAAATATTTTAAAAACATTCCCCGTATTTCTAAAATTAACCACCATCACAACAAAAATAACTGAACAGAAAAACATCACAGACAAAAATGGGGAGGGAGAGGGAAAGCCAAGTGGGTATGTAAGGAGATGATGGAGGTAAGTCATTTTCTGTGTGATTCATCTGCTAGGGTCTTTCAGGTCTTGGACTACAATACTTCCCTTGAGATTTTCTGAAAGCGAACACAAACCATCCTGATCTGGAATTTCCCATCTCGCATGTTTATCACAGCTACTCAGCCTCCTAAGAATTAAGGTCCAGTTTCTGGCTGTGCTCCAGACTGCCTTTGCCAACTCTGCATTTCAGCTCCCAGCTATGAAGCCTCTTCCTGGCAGCTAGCTCAGGCCAACAACAAGCTCCAGATGGACATCTACCAGCCACCCAGCATCACGAGCCCTACTTGCATTGGTGGCCTCCAGACACAAGCAAATATAATCATGACCACATGAGAGTTTCCATCCCACTTTCATAACCCTACAAGTGTAGCTCTTAGGTTGGTTATTTGCCTTTTAAAATAAACCAGCAATTCTCTGGAATAAATAGAAATAAAAAGGAATCGTGTAAGGACTTGGGCAGCTCCAAAGCCAGGAATAATTGCAAAACACAAGCCTTACCACACCAGTGCTTGCTTTACTAAGCATTTTGCAGCTGTGGCCACAGACAAATTGGTGCATGCTATCTACCTTAAATTTTTATTTCTCCTCTAATTTGCTGTATTTATTTAATCCTTTCTTTTTAAACAATACACCAACTAAATGTCAATCTTTTTTTTGTCTGACTTTTATGTTTACATTTACACAACCACGATTAACTACTTCATAGCTAGTAGCTATTGGGACTTTGAGAAGAATTTGAATATTGTTCCATTTCGCCCTTTCTCACTGAGCTCTGTTATGAATAAAAATTACTAATTTTAATTAATCCTTTTTTCATTATTATTCAACAGAACTTATATTATATGTTAACCTGCTTCAATAACTAACTTTAAGGATATGCCCTACCAGAAATTAAACTGCAGAGCTTCATGGTTATTTCTGAATGTTGTCAGATTAAACTTAATATTAAATTAAAAGCTGTTTCACAATGTCAAAAAGAATGTTCTGTATAAAAATCTGCCTCCTGATGGTAATTTTATATAATTAATGCCACCTTTTCATGCAATCTTTTGTGTTCTTAAGTTTATAATGTACTCCCACGTGGAAAATGAGATCATTCAGCATGTGGAGGCATTTACAGAATACAGCTCACTACTACCCATTGAATCAATAAAACGCTGAAAAGAAGGGAAAATTATTTTAACATATCAACTATTTTTTCCCTTTAAGCACTATTAGCATTTTCATTCAAACAACAGCAAAGGGAATGATGGTAACTAGTGTTAGAGATCACCACCCTTCACATGTGCTATTCTATCTCTACATCAGGACATGGAAAGTTTCCACTGGAAGTTTTCTCCGTCTTTCATTACAGATAAGCTTATTATAGCATTCAGTGGCAGGTTCACCCCCAAAAAACTACCAGCCATGTCAACATGCCCACTTTCTATCCAGTTTCCCCTCACTAAATTCATCAGCAGAAGACAATTCACACACCAGGGGACAAACACAAATCTACCCAAATTCTTTCAAAACATATAAAGCCATGCAGGGCAGCTGCATCCACAATACTCAGCACGAGCCTCAGACAGCTCAGAAGTAGGACAGAAGACCTGATGCTGTGTCCCGATCCTCCATCATGCAGGCAAAAGGTACAACATAGCATGTCCTCACCTCTCTGCCCTCCACTTTGTTCCTTACTTTTCCCTGAAGAAACTATAGATCTAGATAATGCTCACTGCAATGGTAAAAAATCTCCAGTATTGATCATCTCATAATTTAAAACAATCTCAGATTCTAAAACCAAAAGTCACTTGCCTTAAATCCTAGAGCAATTAAAAAAAAAGCTTTAACAAGATCAGAGTTGGAAGATTTTGGAATTCTCTACATTTACATATTTTATGTTTCGTACACATAGCTAAACTGATTGAAAAATATCTTCAGGGAAAGTTTGATGCATTTTGTTCCACTCTGGTTGTCTTGTTTCCAAACTGCGATCTGGCATTTTCCCTCCTTTCCCTACTTTAGCAGGCAGCATCACATCACCTGTGCAATGGCCAGATTCTGTTCCATCACAGACAGGTGCAACCCTGAAATCCCCGGAGCTGCTCAGTGGTTACACAGTGCAGTGAGCCAGGGCCAGGTCAGTTCTTGTGCACATTCTGAAGTGTGGTTTGCATAAGCATGTTCACTGGCATATCTAAAATTGAGAGTTCCTTCCATTTTAGAAGTACCACCCACCAGAACTCATAAAACTGTTGTTCTACATTAATTAATGTACATTGCTGACTCAAAAGTGATGATCAGTAACAGCAAAGGTTTCAAAGACCAGAATACATGTCTTTCTTCTAGGAGAGAAGAAACTGGATTCTCAGTAGCAAAAAACAAACACAAAACTGAAATAAAATTAAATTAGGATCTTGAAAATAGTTATAAAGCGAGTTTGCTGAAAGGAACAGAACATTTCATATTAAAATGACTCCTATTTAAAAGGATTCTCCTCATGGTATTTTTTTCCTCTTGGGTCCTCCTCTCTCCACATCCTTCTCTGGGACTGTGGGACTTGGTGACACCCAGTTATGACTGGGGCAGAGATTGAGAATGGGATTCTCAACACTGTATCTGGAAGGAGATAGAAGAGAAAGCATAGGAAACTGATTTTATTTTTGAGACAATCTGGTTTATCTGGACAAGTCATTAGCATGGTGACTGGGAGTCCAGGAGAAAGCTATCCAAAGGTAGCAAATTCATCATACTTTCTTCACAGGTCCAGCAACCCACAAGCTATAAAAGCACTAACAAGGACATATGGTTTACACAACTTTTCCCACTCATGCACGACACATAACTATTTTTTTAGCAATGAGCTTGACATTTGCAGAGCAGGAGTTGGTCTACTGCTTCAAGGAGGACAGCATATAGGTGGCATGGAGAAGAAAGCCAAGGAAAGTTTTCAACAGCGAAAAGAAAAGCATAAAAAATAACATTTAAAAAAAATAATTTTACACAGTTCCTTTTTGTTCTTACAAACAAGCACAGTGATGGTGTCAAAGGACCTGGATAAATGCAAAATAAAAAGCAGTCCAAGTATGACTTTTTAATTTTTTTTTTAATCACGTGCCAAATAGGACACCAGCCTTGTGCAGAGGAAGCATCTGGACACACTGGAAAGAATTTCCTGACTCACCGTGAGTAACAAGCTCAGCCAACAGCTTCTTTTATTGTGCTACAGAAGGACAAATTGCTCCTGTACTACTTTTTTTAGGAGAAAAGGGGAAAAAACCCTCAGTATTCTACCTAAACAAGCAAAGCCCCAAAAGCTTCAAGGGTTTCTTTTTGTTTTGGTTTGTAAACATAAAAACTTTTGTTTGTAAACATTCCATGATACCAGGATTTAGCCTGAGCTGCTCAATTATGAGAAGAGAGACTTGGAAAGCAAATTCTATTAGAATGCTGAAGGAGTTAAGATTTGTCTTCCAAAACAACACTCCTGAAAACATTATTGAGCAAGAATAAACAAAAGACCAGGTAAAGGAAACACGGTGTTACTAGGTCAAGGAAAAAATATGCAACTTAATCTCTAATTTGCTTTCCCCACAAAGCAAAGTCCATCTGTCTAAGTTTCCCTTAAATACCACTGGCTTGGAAGAGTAACTGCACACTGAGCAGCCAATTAAAAAAAAAAGCCTCCATTTTTTGTCCTCAGGACCTTAAGGTCTTTAAAAAATGTCAAGAATATCTGATCATAAAAGATGATTTCTCTGCCCTTATGGCCAGAATTTCATTAGTTTTTCCACAAAATACTTTAAAAAGAAGAGCAGCAAACAGCAGTAACATGAGGACTCATCTGAATCTTTCTAAGAGGGGGAAAAAATGCAAAAAAGAAAGAGGTAAGAGGCTCAGTGGGAAAATACAAATAGGCAGAGATGGCTGAAAACAACTGTTAAGGTTTAGAAAATAAATATAGATAGCTATGACCTGCAAAAAATCTGACTATAATCTTTCCTATGTATGAAGAAAGCAGGAAGTGAAAAAATGAAAAGCTTCCTCTTTTCTGGGGGAGGCTGGGGGAGGATCCTGAAAAGCTGAAATATCCATTGTTTGTTTGTTTTTTGTTTTTTGTTTTTTAATTACTTGAATTTTTCATTCTTGGAAAAACTGAGCTTGAAGCAAATCTTTTCCTGCTAGAAGTAGTTTTCCAGGAGACTATTTTCTTTCCACACAAGACTTGGCTCTGCCATGGTCCACCTGAACCCCTAGCACTTCTGGAACAGCTGGCTGCAGCCTGATGTCATCTTCCCTCTAGTACTCTAACAATGTCTGGAGAGGACTCTGGCAGGGTGTCTGTGTGAGCCCAACCTTGGATGGGGCTCAGGAAACAGCTTTCAAGTGTGTAAGAGCACTCAACTGCAGTCTGCAGTTACTAAGCTTCCCAAGAGTCAACAGGTAGAGAGAAATGTTTCAGTCAAGAAAACTGGACCTTCTTCCAGAGATCTTCAGGGCCATGTGCCATCCTCTCCAACTAAACAGTAATACCCACACTGTCTAACTGAAGCATCAAGGCTGCACCTTCCATCTCAGTGAAGCACTAAACTTTATTCAAAGGAGAACAAACCACCCTTGAACAGCGTTTGCCATAACCAAAGGATGAACTCTGCTCTCAAGCAGGTTGATGTGACCCACATCCTATACCACATTTCAGTCCAAGGATTATTAATGTAATGAGATAAAGTCCAGATTTCTGACATAAAACTACAGCCTCCTGTTAGGATTAAAGCTCCAATCCACCTGCTTGTTACTATCCACCTACATACTACTTTATCCACATCAGACTCGGACCCCAGCACACAGAGCTGTGCTAGATGTGCTACTCAGGGGGGTATTAGTGAGTCAGGAGAGGCCACAGGGTATAAGATACTGTGAAAAGGTGTATCCACCAGGTGAGTGAGTAGCTGATGATGAAAAACACAATTATTGTCCCTGAAGTAATTGTGGATGGTGCCATCATCTATAAAAGTATATAATAGCTTCTGGATTCCTATTAAACTTTGCTCCGTTGGAATGAGTTTCACAGGCTATACATAATGTAAAAAGGAAAAAAAAAATATCCTTTCAGCAGGCTTATTACTCACTTATCTTCCACTCTGTGAAGAGACCCCATTTTGTGAATAATAAAGTGACGGTGAGCATAACAGTCTCATTCATTTCCTCTGACGTACAGAATAGGAAGCAGAAAAAATGCTGAGCGAAGTCACCTTCGGATATTTTTAAACCATTTAATGATGCCATAGAAAACTCAAATACCTGCCCCTGTGATAGTAATTTAAGGAAATTTTTCATTAATTCCACCCTTTGTTTCCCCCTTCAGTTGTGAAAGGGAAGCTAATCTGTAACTGCTTCATGTTCTGGGCAAGTGCAGATTTTCTGCCAGTTTCCCAGGCTTAAGGAAAGGGCACATGCACAGGTCATAGTGTTTCAGAGGTCCTAGTGAAAAGAAGTCCCTGCTGTCCTCCAGAGCTGTGCTCTGGCTCCTGCTTCCCACCACTAAAGACATTTCCCAGAGCAGACAATATCACAGAGTGGGGTTGTTTTCTTCTAGGCTACCCTATGAAAGGCAGAAAGGTAACAAACAAGCATGTTCTCCAGAAAAACACCACTGTCCTGCAAGAAACAAAACAAAAACCAACACAAACCACAAAACAGCAACAAACAAACAACCTGACACTGAAGTCTGGTTTCAAAACTGATTCTGTAAAACAGAAAAGTAGTATTGAACTTCAGTGTATGTACAATTCTGGTGTTGAGAACACTTTCCTTCTCATACTGTCCTTCACTGCTGACCAGCACTTCAAATATTTCAACAAATACTTTTTAATAACTGTCTGCATTCAAAAAATGCTCCAAGCTCTTTACTTTACTGGGAAGGTGGAAAGATTAAGCTATTTAAAGATTTTCTTGAGTGGTCAGAAGGAAAATAATAAAAAATACAGAGTTTTAATTCAACCTTCCCTGGCATGTTTTTTTGTTGTTTGTTTCTTTTGTTCTGATTTGTTTTTTATTTTTAAGCAGTATGCACTTCTACCTTTTGTTTGCTTCTCTTCCAACAGGGTGAAGCTGTATTGCCTCCAGATGATCATGACTTTGAAATGACAGCACAAAACCAAACCCACCTGCAATAAAAGTGTTAAATCTATCTTCACACCATCTTGTGGCTTCTTCCCTGTGTTTCCTCCTGAAACCTGTTACCTCATACCCAGTCCCCAACCTCTGCCTTAATAAACTTCCGATGTGTCTCCCCCCAAGGTCTTCACTGACAAGGTCAGCCACAAAATAACTGAGACAGCTACTCAGATTTCACAGGCACCACACCACAGGGCAAGGCTGCAATAAACTCTGCCCAGCACACCTAACCCACCAGTCCTGCTCAGTGCTCCTTTCACCCCTGAAGACTTACTTTGTTTCACAGAGGCTTGGAGCTGTGATATTTTCCCATCCTTAGTCTTACATTGCATTGTATGCCTGTCCCTCACAGAAATTGCAATGACACTTGATCCAGTTTGCCCAGAATGTTAAGTGTGTGCACTTCCACTTAGAGATGATCTCTGCACCATTCTTTTAGAAGATGTAGGAGATCAGATAAACAAAACCCACTACTACATTAAACTTCCAGTGTGTTGATGCTAGTCCACATAGACAGCATCATACCTAAGCAGGGCTTAAAAGAAAAAAACCCAAACCAACCATCCAAACATGAAAAAAACAAACCAAACAAAGCAATAATCCCTCAGCAGTTCAAAAAGGCACATTTGCTTAGATTCTTTTTTGGTCCTAGGAGATGCATGAAAAAGGAAAATCTGAAAAACTTGAGCACAAATCAAATTATTTCTCTTCCTTTAACTCAAATTCTAAGAAAAATAGCTATCAAATCACTGTATCTTATAAATGTCCTCTCTATTGGATTACTGTTTTCAGGAAACATTTGTGTCCTTCTCCTCAGACTTTACAGATTATGTTAGGAAAAACGGCTGAAGTGTGAATACCTGATATCAAGTAGCAACCAGTTCACAGCCATGTCCCCCAGGAACCGAAGCAGCAAGACTAGTCATTTAATGCATTTAAGCATATATTAAAAAAAAAGGGTTAAAGATATCTTGTCCTCCATGATCGAAGATTTGTGGAGTAGCTGACAGGCCAAGGAGCATCAGCTTTTCTGGTCAACTCCTGTCAGCTGCCAGAAATACACTGTCCATTAGAAAAAGTCCAAATATTTATTTTATGATAGATTTTAAAAGGATGGATAACCTGGTGTTCTAGATTTATTTCTTCTTTTAGCAAAGTGCATTCTCAAATCTTACTTTCGTAAAGAGTAACATTTAAGCACAAGTACTTAAGTGCTTTGCTTAGAAGTCATCTGCTTGGCAGACTGTTTATAGCTCCTAGGAACCGGGTGATGAACCTAATCCCCAAAAAATCTCTGACCCATGAATAAGTCTTATTCATGTGAAAATAAGACAAAATAATAATTAGTCACTCAGTGGTACACAGAAGACTCTAGATTAATTAATTTTATGCATCTGTCAAGAACCCTGATCACTGGCTGGGACAGAAAAGTTGTAGGTCAGACAGACAACTTCCTTCTAGTAGGTCCAAGCTCCAGGCACAGCTCAGCCTGCCCGCCCCCTGGGAGGCTGCCAGCCCCAAGGCACCACCAAACTTTCAGCTCCTGGGAAATGTTACAGAACTGAGTATTTGCCAATAGATTTGGACAACGGTCCTCCTAACAGCCGTGCAGAAGCAGAGCCTATGCTGCTTCTCTGCTGTAAGGATGTCTGAGGCTAAAGGGAGATGGTATAGATAACAATCACATTGCTGTGGTTTTGAACGTTAATTTATAGCTCCTTTTTCATCCAGTGGAGTCACAATGTGACACAATTCCTCTGGAGAGAATANGAAGATGGTCTGACTGCCAAAGCTTTGGGGTCAGAAAGGTGCTTGGGGGGGACACGGTGCTCCCCAGATCGAGCCTCACAGCTGCGTCACACCCTGACAGCCATCTTCTGCCCAAGGGAACCACACATGTGGGGATACTAACACAAATCTCTTACTGACTCCAACTCTGGGTGCAGGTTTCTATATATTCAGACCTTTGAGGCACCTCTGAGCACCTCAAAGCAGCCTTCCCACCAGCAATTCCCACAGCAGTGGCAATTATTTGACAGAAGAAGTGAACATGTCACTGTAGAAAGTCTCCTGAGCAGCACTTATGGTATCTCAGCACCAGACTACAGAATTGTTATTTTAAATAGTAAGATTTGAAACACAAACTTTGAAGTTTGGACTGACCATAAATCTAAGCCTGTAAAGACTTTCAACATGGTTGCACCAACAGACCAAGTATTTCTCAGACAAGTTTAATAGACTGTAGATGTATTTCAGAATAAAATCAATTTTTTCATTTTCTGCTTCACTTACTAGAGGATAAAATGTGGTCTCCAATGCATGTATCAATTCATTACATGGGGGCAAAAAATGAAATCAGAGTAGACCTAAAAGCAGTGTAACTACGAGCCCCATGTCACATAGATACAGTTAACTTCCGAGTTTAGATATGGTGATATCTATTCCACACAATACAGCAGATTAAAACCACTGATAAAAAAGTGATTAAAACCACTGCAATTTCAGTTCTCTGTATCTTTATCTCAAAACTCACTTGTTCCAGTCCATCACATGAGAAAGACACAAATGGCCAACCCTAATCTTATCTAAATATTAAGCCCCAAGGAGCTAAGTTCCTTGTACCACTATCCTTCCCTGACATCTTATTGCCATGTAGCACCTGAAAGTATTAAACATTGAGTGCATTACTTAACCTGTAAGCAAGTTGCCTGTCACATGCAGATTCACAAATCCTGAGTCCATGCCTTTCCCTGTCCTCCTTTCTGGGATAAATACCAGATAGGATTAGCCCTATCCCCAGGAGTCCCATATACAGCCGGGGAAGCCCTCCAGTTGTGTTGCAAGGGTAAAGATTCACAAAGGTAGCTGCATTGTTAGCCATCTGTCAGAAAAGGAGAAAGATATTGCCAAGACCTGGTTTTTTATTTGTATGAAAAAAACACTTGACTTGTATGGGAACCTCTGGACTTTCTGAGGTGCTGGAGTGCCTAAGACCTTATGCAAGATCTCCAGGAATTATATTATTAATGATGCTTATGATTTTGCATGAACTGCGTCACTACGGATTAGAAATGTCAGATCGGAATAGAAGAACCAAAACTAAGCATATACACATACTCTGATTTTCTCAGGCTGCACACCAGCTTCTTACATTGCTCAAATGTTGGGAAAAGCTTACCGAGGAATAACACAGTCCTACTGCAATCTTGTTAACCTTCTCTTCAATCTAGATGGCATTCAGAGTTTGCAATTTGGTTATTGACCTACGGGGATCTACAAGCACTGACAAATCACCAGCTCTTCAGAGATTTTCCATGTCGACCTCAGAATGTCTGTTTCACAATATTTTTCCCCATTTCAGCCCCAGGAAAGAGATCAGCCTTCACTCTCAGTTGATAATGCTAAAGTGAGTGGGTAAAAGTGAATCGAGTCTACATTTCACAAAGATAATTTTCTCACGCTCTTCACACGTTGTGTACTGACATGTCTTAAAGTGTAAAAGGTGCTTTTATACCTTTCAGAAAGTTTTTTGATTATGCTACCTGGGTATATGACAGCTGTCGAGAATCTAACATCAAACTTTTGAGACTGGGACAAGACAGTTATGTGTAAGCTAAAGAGACTTATAACACCAAGGTTATTTTAGTATAAGCTCATTTACTGGCCCATGCTTTGTCATGAGACATTCTTTCCATTAGATCCACAGAAGTACGAGGATAAACTCAGTTCTTTTAATAGAAACTCCCAACCAGTATGTCTGTCTTGATAACGTCTCAACCCCTATGTTCTTTTCAGGTGTGACAGTTCATATTTCTTTAATCTATTCATCTGTTATCTTTATTTTGCACTCTTGTCCTATTCACATTTATAAGACTACAAACATCAGATTTTCTTACCAGATTACCCTCATCAAAACCCCTCATACCCAACAGTTTTCTACAAAATGGAAAGAAATACAATCCAAAGTTATATACTGACATATTTAACCTAAAATCAAGTACAAGAGAGAAGGATGGACTCTCCTGCACCGCCCGGGGCGCAACCTTGTGCATTGTGCAGAATGGGGATGGAACAGGGATGGCTGTTTGTAACCAACTCTTAGCTGCAACTGGACACTAAGTACTCATAGTCATCTTCAAGACACAACATGATCTGCTAGTTTGTGCAAAGCCTGCGATATGCAGAAGCAAATTTGCCACAGCAGGATGTCATAAGAGAAGTGAGCATCAAAAGCTCAAGTATTTAATTGCACATACATAGCTGAGCATTTGTTCCCAGTTAGACGCTTCTAACTTCTTCCAGGAAAGAGGCATTTTTAATTTATTTCTCAATACCATTTTGACATAACTTGCAACTACCAGTGTCAGATTTTGGAAATTACTCATCTGCCCCTGAGGTATTCGTGGTCTGTGCATACCTGAACAGGTTGAATTACAGCTGTGTCCTTCATTACAAGTCACAAGTGTGAGGATTTGTCTTATCTAAAGTACAAAAGAAGAATCCCAGGAACAAATCCAATCCCTCTGTCAACAACACAATTAAAGGAAGATTATCTCTTCCACAAAGACTCACTGTCCTTCAGCAGTTTTTAGAAAAACCCAGCAGAGAACAGACCTACTGTTGATAGCTGAACGAGCTATTTGCAGAGGTACTGCTGTGCTCCTAACCAGCCATGAAGAATGAAGCACTCATGTTTCCAAGTCATGTGCAGAGTCAAGAAAAGACAAATATAAACTCAAATGCTTATTTCCTTGTCTTATCAGAAATACCTGAAGTGCAGGAAACAAACTGTCTTCTCCTTACCATTCTCAACTGCATTTCATCAGCACTTCACAAGAGGGGAGGGAAAAAAAGTCTCACCCACAAAGAACTTGTATCTACACATAAAAAGGTAAAATAAAAATGTTTTCCTGAAATTTCAATCCAATCCACCAAATTAATGTCAGATAAGCACCTGAAATTTTTTACACTTATCTGATGGAGGTGTCCAAACCATTCCATCCAATACTAACTTCATCAACAATTTGATTCAGATAAAGAAGCTACTAATTTTAGTCTGTGTTTTTCAGACGTTTATCAAGGTTACTTCTTGATTGCAAAACAGGTATATCTCATAGCTGGTAAACATTTCAGAGTGCTGATTTACCAGCTCAGTGGTACCTGAAAATGTGGCACAATGGCTTCTCTCTCAAACTTTCAGAGTGCAACTATTAATAACTCTCTACTACTGAACTTCTTTGTAAGTGAGAAAGAGATCAAGCAATTAGTTCAGGTGTCTATACTTAACTCCACTCCTGCCATACTGAAAATTATTTGGGGCAATTAAATTATCTTCTGCCAAATACATCCTTTTTAACTTCTATCCATAGATAACACCTGAAAAAGTTTGTTTCAGTTACTTTCCAGAGGTCATGAAACCCTATTTCATCTGAACTACTAAAACCCTTTCTAGGGATAGAATTCACTGCTCCTTCCAGGTCCTTCTTTTGCTTATTCCATATAATACAGCTGAGTATTACAGAAAAGGAAGAAGAAAAAGAGAAGTGCCCCACACTCTTTCCAAGTGACTCTCCACTACCAAACTCTCATAAGGTCTCACCTTACCAGATAAATGTATACTTGTGAAGAAAACAACGAAGTTAACCTTAGAGGATAGTCTAGATCTATATTCCCACATTCAACGCACAGACACTTGAAATAAACAGGTTTTCTTAAGGAAAGATATTGCATCATTTTCCAATTGCAGTGCAATCTATCATTTGAAACATTTGTTTTGTTTCAGCAGATGCTTATCTGTCTCAAGTGACAAGAACATACTGCTTATTGCTTTCTCCAGTTCCCTATCCAGCATATATGCCAGAAGTAGTGGAAGGAGGTACTGTAAAACTCTATTTTCCCATCCATATACAAGCCTTACCACTTACTTTTCCCATTTCCCTGATACATTTAAGAATGTATTTCTGCAAGTGCGCTGCTAACTGCTTGACAGAAATAAATGAAGGCTACTATTTGGGCATACCTATCATAATTATTTATACATGCTAATGCATTCTGCAAAATATTCCTACAGGACTGCCAGTGAAAACACTAACGAAATGCCCAGAGCAGGCATCGTTATTGTTCATGTCTCACAGTGATGCTATGTGAATATGCAGGACAGCAGACACTGCCCTATCCAAACCTTTCTCTCTCCTCCTCTTTGCTTCCCCATAGCCTTTACAGAAGGATTTCTGTGCTTTTGCGTCAGCTGATAAAGACAGCTTTTAATCATCTGCATCAGTACAAACAGGCACATAGCAGTACATTTGAGATTTTGTCTTTGCAACGCACCCTAAAATTTAGCAATATCCAAGGCTTTGATTCATAAACCATAAGATCACAAATGACCATGCAGATCTTTTCAGCTTTTACTCCAGTACCTCATCTAATCTCCATATAAAACACTCCAAAGATGTCATACTCACTTCCCTTAGTAAGGGACAATGGCCAAGTACCAAAACTGTTTAAAATATTTTTGCTGACTACCCTAGTACATTCTGCCCTTAGTTTTGGGACTATGAGTACCCCAGAAACTTCATAATTTAAGGAGAAACACACAGTAAACACAAATGAAGAACAGTAAGTACATAGAGATGTTGGGATTTTCCCTTCAAAATTAATACTTCAGACTGAAGTGAGTTATTCTGTAAATAGAGCAAAAAGACACTTTTTATGTATAAATGATGTTCACTTTTTCAGCATGTATTTTACTAGTAGGAAGAATTTCCTAATAGAACACCACCACATGATTTTCCCAAGGAAAACCAGTGCGTGCACTATTTTTGAATTGTACAAAAAATATCAGAGCAGAGAAATGATTCGAAGAGAAGAAAATTTCTGTGGCAGAGGGCTGAGCAGACAGTGTAGTAAGTTAAATCCACTGGTCATCTTAAGGATGAGCAACTATGGGTGCATGGCTGGTCCTTGCCCACAGTGTTTACGTGACCCCCTCCAACTAACATCCTGAACTACTGTAGTACAGCCAATATTCACTACAGTCATAAACAACTGTGAAAAAATAGACAGAAAAAACCTTGACAAATTGTAGCCCACAACTGCAGATGGTGGGAATGATGGAGCCTTTGCAATACAAATAGAGCCCCAAATCAGTTCTCCACACAGAGAAAGTTTCCAACGATAAGGGACACATGTAAGACACGCTCTTTTAAAAATGTACCTCCCATTAAGCAGCTCATTGTTCATGAAAGGAATAGTGTTTACACAGGAAAGAGTCCAGTTTCAACAAATCTGAGTTCCAACAGATGTTTCCTTCTATCTAAGCAAAACAAGTTTGTGACCTGTTTCTGCCCAATCAGAAAGCCTCAAAATTAATTTTACAGGGGAAAAAAAAGCTGTCCTCGACAGAATGACCTTGGAAAACAAATTCAGAAAAAAACCCTTACATTTCAAAATTGCAGCTGCTACTGAAGTGAATTAACTTGAAAAAATCAGCCTTCTTTAAAGAGAATGCTTTATGATCTGAGCTTGAAGGGATACATGATAATTATAATTTTGTGCTGGAAAGAGAACGTAGAGCAGGTTGTTACCAACATGCCTCTGTGTTGCAATTGCTCTCCTCAAGTCAATTCGATGTCTCTTCCCCAGGCCTCCCCCAACATGCCTCCCGAACTCCCAGTTGCTTTGGGCTTCCTCAAATTGCAAGACCTCTCTTCTTTTCAACACAGCAGTTAAATAATAGAAGTGGCTGAGCAGACTGTAGAAGGTATATATCTTAATTTTATTTTTTAATAACAGCTACCAGTACACACTAATCATACAGCAAGCACTTTGTGGAAGTGCAGGAGATAAAGAATTTCAGGCTTTGCCAAAGTCCTGATGTTGAAACTGTGCTGTCACACACCTGACTGCATCACAAGAAAGTTTCATGATGTACCTGATGGTATTATACCACTACAGAGCAAAGCTGGATGTGGTGACATTCTATTGCACAACTGAATCCTGCAAAGGCAGCATCTACCAGGGAGTTGATGCATTTTCTGTACCCAACAATACCTTACTCCAGAAGATGAACTGAGATGGACCACACGTAGCTGAGATTTTTATCCAGTTTTTTTATAGCTTTTATAAAATACAGCTGCAGAAGCCAAATAAATTAGATTAACAGCTAGATAACAAGTGTCTATGAAAAGCTAAAACACTCTTAACCATGAGTATTACAAGTGTAGTCAGTGTACGCAACCTTCTCTGACCATCTTTGCCTGCAAAAGGCCCTTCTTCACTGGATCTCTCTCTCGTTATTTCTTGTCCTGGCTATTTTGTGAGCATTATACAAAGTTCCGACTTCCACGATGTTTTACATGCAGTGTGCTCAGCACTGAGGTGCTCAGCACACTAGCCAAGGCTTCTGCATGTCCTGAGATGATTCTAGGAAGATGTGGCTGTAATCTGCAGCAATGCAATGCACCATTATTACCACCAACATGAAAATTAGCAGTGTGAAGGAGACTCCACTGGGACACAGTTCAAATCTGCCTATCAAACAGTAACAGCAGAAGACAGATGTGGTTTTATCCTTCCCCCAGTAATCCTATTTGTCCTTTAAAAGATCTGAAGCATAATCTCAAACTGTCAGCAGTTTTGTAAAGAGATACCAGCTCAGATCCAATTGGATTTGTCAGTCACAGCTAAACAGTTCTGCAAGCTCCAACAGATGAACAGCTAGAGAAAAAGCCTTCCACATAGGGATGTATAAGAATATGAAAGTTCATTTCAAGAGGAAAGATTTCCTCTGGAAGTGGTAAAAAGATATAATTTGTTCCATAGTTCAAAACCTGTCCCTCAGCAATATAATGACATGCTGTCGCATAGTTAAGGTTGTATGAGCTGCTCCTAATAGACAATTATCTGGAGTTAACTGTCCAAACATTGTCCCTTCAGGCTTCTCTGAATTTGCCACGACTGCTAGAGGTTTGCCTATGCAAACTTGCTTTTGTTTCAAACTTTGTAACCATCAATAAGAAAAGAGGAGGGGGAAATCCCTAGAGAATTCTGACAGGAACACCTAACTAGCATTTGAAAAGAAAATGAGTATATATTACCTTGCATACAAACAAACAAACAACAAACAAACAAACAAACAAAAGCACCACCAAAAACCCACACAAACACAGAAAGAAACTAGGGGAATATGTATTTTAATTGAAGAGAAGAAATACTACCTATTCTTCTGGATTTCTTTACTCTTTTCTCACCAATATATATATGTGCACATGAAACTTGTTCTGTCCTTGTTGTACATATCATTAGCTTCTTGTTCTGTGGGATGGAATAGTGCATTTTAAAGACAGTCTAGGATATAATGGCCAAAACCCCACATAAAACTCATCCTCTGAATGTCAAGATAGAAAACGTTACAATGGTGTAGATGTTAGATGTTAAGGAAATGTAATAGGCCAAATCTTACAACACTTCCATTACCTTCAAATTGTGGCTTACTTAATGAAAATTGAGTTTATTCCTCGTGTGTCCGGATCCAGAAGAAAAGTCATTATAGAGATTGTATGTTGAAAATTGAAGTGATATTCATTTCACTGGCTTTAAAATAAGTCACAGGGTTTTTTAACATTTATATTTAGAAGAATATAAACTTGAGCACTCAGCAACATTACTTTCTGTATCTGATAACCAGCACACCTGTGATTGAGGAACAGAAGTAAATTTTGCATTGAATTCTGAACCATGTTTTGTAATGGGGAAAAAGTGATTTGAGATAATGTGATCAGTCTATCCTCATCAACATCAATGTGCAGAAGTTATAAACTCTCCTACCTGTTGGCTTATCCACACCAAGGAATCCAGCCTGTCCCAGGGTTTTAAATACTTTATGTGCTGGGAACTGTCCTTCTTCTTCCCACTTGTCCACAAAGGGATTAATCTCCTTGTCAATGATCTAGATTTGAAATATAAATTTTAAAAGTTTTTAACAAAGACATTCCTACAGAAACACCTTTTACAACATACAGGGAAATTTTAAAAATCATTAATTTTCTTACTTCCTGTTGGATGTCCTTATTTGCCACCAGCCCACAACTATTACTACAGATGCAATGAAGGCAAATATAAATAATTGTTTTAGCAATTACAACTCTACAACGTGAAGTCACCACAGCTGGTTTAAGTCTCTCCAAGACCTATGAAAGTGGCAGTTCCCCCTCAGCATTTGTTACTTTTCTGCGTACAATTTCTAGAAAGTGACAGGAAAGGAAACATGGATTGGCCCCAGACGGGTCTTGCCAAAGAAGGCTGATGATGGTTCATGAAGACCGTACACAGTATGCAAGACACGCAAGCAGCAGATACCCATTTCCCCTCACTTTGCCTGAAATGCTCTCAAGGACGTCAGCTCTGTTCAGGGCACTTGTGCCCAGTCTGCATTTAGACTTCCCTAGAATCTGACAAAACACATACTGCAAAAACATAGTCATCTTCCAGATGTATACAGCCTTTCCAAGTCTAGCCCCCAGGCAACTCTCAAGTGGGCTATTGCTACACACCTTCCGAAAGTCAGTGTCCTAAGCCACCTGATTACTGTCCTTGCTCTATACAGGCTGCTGTCTTTCATTCCAGGTGTTGTGAGCAAAACACATTTGGAATACAGCCACCGCATTCAGTAACACTTTCAGGATTCAGAGCACAAGGGTTGGACATCTCGTCCCACCAAGTCCCAGATTTCCATGGCCATAGCAAGGGAGCAAAATAGGAAGCCTGCAGTTTTGCAACTGGCCTCTCTAAGCCTGGGAGTAACTCCTGAACAGAGCCAGCTCTGTGCCAAACAGCCCCACGCCACAGGGTGCTCTGAGTGTTTGTGCTTCCATCACCTCATTCTTGCTACTCTCCAGCCCAGTACAAGGCAGACACAGTTTCAATAGCTCTCAAAAGGAGTCAGTTGTACATTGCCCCCCTCTGCCTACCTCCACAAGCCAAACCAGGGGTTGGCACAAGGCTGCTTCTGCTGTGCCGCTAAATGCACCACACACCCAGGTCAGAAGGCACAAGTGGGTCCAAATGTGAAACAAAAAGCCACCACCCTTCTCCCAAACCAAATCTTACTAAAACAAACACCAATTCCCAATGGAAAGATAATACCCTTAATCTGTGACCACAGAGTGTTACTGCTACACTGTTTCACAAAAAGATAATTTATTATTTTAAGAACTTACTTAGTTTTCCCTCCCCACTAAATAAACAAGTTCTGGAGTGCTGTTTCTTGAGCTGGAAATAGACTCCTCTCCCTCCCAGACTGCTGTGCTCTTGAGACCCTGTGGAGCCTTCTTCTGAACTATCTATTTATTGCACATTCTTTGGAGAATTTCAGCCCATATATGGCTGCTTTCTGCTTCCCACTCAGCCACAGAAATAAGGATATTCACTGCTGGTAATAGGAAAACATTTTTTCCCCACTTCTTTCACAAAATTCTACAAAATGTATATACTTAATGTACATTTCATTCAGTAATTACCATCTCCCTCCCTCTCTTATACTGAATAATGTAGGTCTCATTATTAATAGTAACAAAATACTCACCAGGACAGCATCTAGAAGAGCCCACATTTAAAATCTACATTGCCATATCCTAGATGCTCAGATTCTAGGACTTTGACCCTCAGTGTTGAGTTACTGGTGGTGAATCACCTTTTTGTATGGCCGAAAGAGGTTATGAAGTACATAAAGTTATCCCGGTGTTTTGATGGATCTTGGCAAAAGTACGAAGTAAATGTACTAAGAGTTTTGTGCTTGTTATGGTTGGTACTGGGCCAAGTGTTTCACAGCCTACATACAAAGCTACCTTTGAAGTAAACAGAGTCAGAAGAATGGCATGAGAGAAGGTATTTTACATGATCTCTACATATTATAAACTGCTTCCTCCTATGCCTTTGAGTAAAACTCAAATCATAGAATCATAAAGGTCTGGAAATGAACATCAGGTTGAACTGTCTACTAAATATTATCAGGACCACTAAACCATGTCCTGAAGTGCAACATCTAGGCATTTTTTTAACACCTTCAGGGATGGTGACTCTACCAGCTCCTTGGGCAGCCTGTTCCAGTGCCTCACCACGCTCTCACAAAAAGATTGTTTCCTATTATCCAACCTAAACCTGCCCTAGAGCAACTTAAGCCCATTTCCTCTTGTCCTATCACTAGTTACTTGGGAGAAGAGACCAACTCCCACCTCACTATAACCTCCCTTCAGGTAGCTGTAGAGAGTGATAAGGTCTCCTCTCAGCCTCCTCTTCTCCAGACTAAACAACCCCAGGTCCCTCAGGCACTCCTCATACGATATTTTCTCCAGACCCTTTACCAGCTTCTTTGCTCTTCTCTGGACCCACTGCAGCAGCAACTCAATGTCTTTTCTGTACTGTGGTGCCCAAAACTGAACAAAATAATCAAGCTGTGGCCTCACCAGTGCTGGGTACAGGGGCACAATCACTTTAAGTGGTTTGACAGGGTTGAAGTTCAGTTATTACCAGGTGAAGCTTGCCATGCCAAGTAAAACAAGATCTCCCTTGCATGACAACAACAACAAAAATCCAAACCAAACCAACAAAAATATACAACAAAGGCAGCCTCACTGCACAAACCACAAATGGTGTCGCCTCTAAGTTCAAGATGAATTAATATAACAGTCCAGATGTTGATGTCCGCAGTCTTTAGTTCGCCACTGAACCATCCACTTCAAAGTGTATTTTTGCAAAAAAAACCCAGGTCCTGTCAAAAAAAGGTCCTGTCTTACACAAACTGTTTGCAAAAAATCACACACATTATTATTTATAATCACAAGGGTATTTGGGGGAACACATCCCCTTGTACTACCCCATACAAACACAAATCACATTGCTGGAGAACTGCAGTGCTGGTCAATTGCCTGAAGCCTCAGTATTGATTATTGGATATTATCATCCCTTCGTATAAAAGGAAACTGCAACAGAGAAAGGTATTTCCAAAGGTCAAGTCAGCAATGAGTGAAGCAACACAAGCAATTACATGATGTATGCTTAAAACATTACTAGAAAAATGTAGATCAAACAACACTGCATACCTAACTGTTTGATGTGCCCCCTCCCTTGGCTTTGGTGACTTTCTTACATCTGTGCCCCACAGAAATATTTCACACTTGAATTACTTTAAATCTTGTCTAATTAACTTTGAATTTATTTCTATTTCTTGGAATGCATATAGCTTTTAGAAGCAAATACTAAGAGCTGCAGGCACAAACTATGCAGGCACCTTAACCTAAATCATAAGGTATACCTGCAGTGTTTGGCAAATACACAGAAGTGAGATTTTGTCAGTACATGAGCAGCTGGTCTGCTTATTTTTATATCCTTTAATATGTGAAATGTGGAAATCACAGTTGATAGCATTTAGACTTGCATGACCAGGATACTGACTGTAACAAAACTCCTCTCGGTAGAAATATTTTAACAGTGCATATTACAGATGCTATCTGACAGGTATTACCAGCCACAAAGCAAATCTTTTCATTTTATCTAGCTGGCCAACTCTCAACAGCATTTGGGATGTAAAGGCAATTCAGGAACCACATATCCTTCCCACCTTCTAATAAAAGTACCAGTACCACAACGGAAACTCTAATTTTCCTGACAGCAAAGGCACAGTAAGTCTTGAGTATGGGACTGATGTTTTCCTCAGGCTGCTTCATCCAAACCATGAAGAATCAAACATAAAGGACTCAGCTCTGAAGTCAGGCTTGGTGTAGCCTGCATCCCAGCAAGCACTCAGGCTGCTCTCGATGGAGCCTCTGAAAGAATGGCTTCAGGGCTGACACCGGTCATGAATTATTTCAAAACCCACTCTGGATATTTGCCTAGTCGGAAACTGATTGAGCCAACAAACTCAATTTGTGTTGAATGATGGTAAGAAAAATAACTGTTTTCATTTAAAATAGTCTTGACAAAGTTTTGTGAAAACAGCACCTGTAGCTTCCTGCCCAAGCACAAGGAAATACAGTGGCAGCGTTGGAGAGGGGACAGAGAGAGAAAATCAGAGTATTTTTTTGCTTTTTCATATAGTATTCTAATTTCTCTCTAAAACAGAGCAACAAAAATATTTCCTCAAAACATTTACAGGTAGTTGCAAGTTTTTATTATTTTCTACTGGAAGCTATTATACTACTTAAATGAGTAAAGAAACAAAACCACATAGTTGGGGATTTTCCTTCAAAATGATGCTCAGTATTTTATGCTGATAATGTACCAGCACCTGGTACTAATTAATTGCCATTTAATGCTCACTGTATTCTAATATAAATACACTATTTCTGCAACAGCAGAAACTATAAATGAATTAATTTGCATACTGAGAAAATGTACAGATGTCCTTTATAGCAATTAAAGATTCATTTCCATTATTCACTTGAAAATTTACCTTCTATCAAGCAATTAAAACCAGAAATTAAAGGCCATAACACTTACATCTTAACTCTTACATCTATCTTACAATACCGTACAGTGGTAGTATATTTCAGCAAACAATTAGAATGATGATGAATCTTGAAAAGACAAACTGGATTCTTATAAAACGACAGAATTTTTTTACTGAAGCTTCCTGTGAGTTATACCTAAACTGAGATTAGACTTGCTTACTGGAAAAGCAAGGAAAAATGTCTGAAAGGTATTTTGTATTAAGATTAAAATGATTTAAGGGTGCCACATAACTGTACCATATTATCTTATGATGAGCATTTTTTTTTCCACTGAATCAAGTTACAGCAATTAAACTTAGCTCTATTAATACAATAACCAAAGATTATGATTAATGGGACCTTTAATGTAAAAAAAACAACAAACCACCAACATATAAATAAACAATAAACCACTACTGACAGTCCTTCAGTGGTTCTATCTAGACATTGGCATAACACTGACTTGAAAGGAAGGAGTTAAACAGCCCAGGCTGCTGGCCTTCCAGTCCCCATGAAACATGCTAGGAGACCCTACAAAACTAGGAGCTGTTTGAGTGGCTGGATCACCCAGTCTGGTGGTGGTGAGCCTGGACCTGCAGCTGTCAGTGGCCCAGCAGAAGAGGCAATCCTTCAATGACGCCATGGGCAGAAGCAGAGTCTTAGAAGACCACAACAGGTTAAAAAAACTTCCAGTGCACAAAGACGATTTAACCATACAGCAGGCAGAAAACATTCTCTGCAGTGCTAACCTTACATGCTCATATGAAGTTATTTAATGTACTTTCTTCTGGTGACCAAAATCCAGTATTACCGGCTTGCCTGAGGTCTGAAGTGATGTAAGAGAGCAAAGCTGCAATCTACTGCTTCCCTTTTCAGGATGCATCACCCCCACAGGGTGAAGATCCCCGGTTTTGCAGCACTGTTCTCTGAGGGTTTGTTTGTTTTGTTACTGGTTTTGTTGTTTGCTTGTTTTAATACTAATCAAAACAAGGGGAATAGCCCTTACTTCTCTTATCAAAACAGACACTTTCTTACTGGTTAAGACTCACCTAGGAGATCTACGTAGAAAATAACTCATCACTATGCAAGGGGTCCCTTCAAAACAGCAATTGTCCTAGATGCTGACAAAACACTTCTCTGCATGAGGAAGGGAAGGGAAGTCTCCTTCTTGCCTATGACACAGAAGATCTGGTATTCAGATACAATCTCCATCTCTTATTCTGTATACACACTCAACTACCAGCCAAACATACAATGTGACATCTGGGCAAATGACTCCCTCCAAGAGTTGTCACTGAAGAATTTGGCCTGTTTGAGTACTGGATTTGAGACTGGGACTCTATGATATGGAAACTTCTCTATTCTGAGATGTCATCAGACTGTTGCTGGGACCAAGCCAAGAAGATGTTTTTCACAATGATACAGGGTTGAACTGAAAGGGTTGAATTGAAAAAGTTCAGTTTAAGCATAAGACACCTATTTCATGATCCTGGGAAAAACACTTGGCAGGGAAAAAAAAAAAAAAAAGTCCTAAAAGCAGAATATCCACATAAATAAAATGAAGAACAAAACCAAAGTAATTTTGACTTAAGCTTTTTAAAGTAGAATGACTCATTTTACAAAGCCCAAACCAAAAAGTTATAAAATTATAATCTAGGTGGCAGTTCCTTGTAAAGCCTCAATATTTTAAAGCCATCATCAAGATACCAAATAATAATACAAGCACAGCACATAGAATATGGAGGAAACAGCATGAAGAAACCACAGTATTTAAGTAGCCATCTGACTACAGCCAGTAGCAATGAATCTAGAGAGTGCGGCCTGAACTTTCACATAAAGACTTGAAATAGAACAGCTTTGTTTTCTTTATGTATTTTTCTATTGTTACTGGAAACACTTTTTAAAAACATTTTGTTACTCAGAATTTTCAATCTTGTTCCCCCACTGTGAAAATCTAAAATGAATAAGGAATCAAAACACTTAGGCATGTCTTTTTTAAAAGCCTTTACTGCATTTGAAGGAAAAAATGCCCCCCAAATTGTATCATTGGTTAACTCTCCATCTCTTTTTATTACATTTTTTACCACTATAATTGAGGGCTAAGAGGTCTAATCTGTAATGTCATTGATTTAGCCCCTATAAACAAGCTCACTGACATAGCTCAAGCACATCCCATAAAGGGGAAACACAGTGACTGAAATTCCTGCACTGAAAAGCAATTGTATAGAAGCCCTGGGTAATTAAATGGTATTAAACAGTGGGATGGGACACATGTAATGACATCTTTTTGAACACTAAAACACTTCTGAGCAAGAAATGAGTGGTTGTGGGATTACTTAAAAAGCAAAGGTAGGAAAGTCACTCTCAAAACTTCACCCTTCATTCATAAACCTTGAAGAATGTGGCAGACACTCATAGACCAGACAGAATGGCTGCCCATGCACACCCCTTGAAAAGGTTCAGAAGACATGCTGTGCTGTCTTTGCTCTTCAGGTCAATGTCATGCAACTTTTCATGCGTTTCATGTGCAGAACCCAACCTCTCTATGTATTGCCTGCAGGACGAGCTGTGACTAGTCAATGTCCACTGAACCTTCCATTCAACCACACAATGGGCTTCTGATGGCATATTGCTTTGCCTTTCTCAACACCATGGGTCTCAAGTCATGTGGGACCCTGTGTACTCCTTGGACAAGGACAATGTAACATGTTGTGTCATTATTGGGGGGGAGGGGGACGATCCACCTCCAACTAGCCTGGCTTCAAACTCATCCACAGAAAACACAAATGTTGTTTATGATTTATTTTTTTTTAATTTGGTAACAAAGCAATCTCACCAGGTGCCCTGAGGCTGTCCACAGCACCAACCCTCAGAACATGTGATTGTGTAATTTTAATCGTATCACTAATTTCACACACACAAATGACAGCGTACCTAGAAACCGGTACACACATAGGACTGTCCCAGTCAGCTTGGCCTTCAGCTGGAGGACTCATACCAGAAGGGATCAGAATGAACACAAGCCACACACTTTCACAATACACCAGACAATTTGGTGGTGGTGGTGGTTTTTGTGGCATAAAGGGAATCCCAAATGAGTAAGAACAAGTGAGTGCTGAAAGCGTGACTATTCCTAGGATCTCAGGGTAGATGCATTCCAACCAGGAGAGTGCTGCAAAAGCAAAAATGTGTGCCATGTCAACCTAGGTGCTTATCTCAGACAAGCTTTTTGGATGTCTGGGAGATCTGTCTGCTTGTATCCAGTTGTGAAAGTGATGCAGAATTGAGCAAGTGAAACCTTTTTTTTTCCCTGCAACCCATACTTTCCAAAACAGAGATACTGAGCTGAGGTACGGTGTAGTAACACCCACTAGAGACTATGATGATGGGGTTTGGATCCTGCTTTTGAAAAATGTGTCTTCTCAAGAGCGAGAGAGGACTTTCTGATTTCTTTTTCTGCTTTTGAAAATGCAATCACAACCTACATACATCATTGTGTTTATCCCACTGCACACTTGTAACAGCAATACTTGTGACACTGGGTCTGAGAGGACTCACTCCTGAGAAACCCTCCCAAATCTCCCTGAAGAGCAGCTCTACCCTCAAACTGCAGAGCTTCTCCAACACAGGGGGAAGCTCACACAGGAGAATGAAGGCTCCTGACAACAGACAAAACCCTGATGGTTCTACAGCAGTGCCAGAGACCAAACACCAGCAGGCATAGTCAAGAGTGCACTGGAGCACAGTCAACACTCCAGGCTTTCTGGCCTTTAGCAATGGAGCAAATGTCCTTAGCATGGAGCAAATTCTCCCAGCTGGCCTGGCACAAGCAGGAAGTAGAACATCCACCACCAAAGAGCAGGTTCAGGTGCAACAATTTGGCTTCTCCATTACTCCCTTCTCCTTTGGATCTCTGCATCTTACCATTTCAGATGTTTCTGGCCCTTTCAGGAATGTAGAATGCCACTTGTACCAGTCTGCCCAATCTCAAGTTTATATAGCACATTTTGAAAGCTGCCATATATGAAATGGCAGTCTGTAGATATAATAGTATGTCTGGAAATACTTAAAATTATTATAGTTGTCCTGACTTGTTCCTACAGAGAAATTAATGCTCTAACTTTTTTATGAGAAGATAAAAACTAGTCATTGAAATCTGGGGGAACATACAGCTCACATAGTTATACCAGGGCTAATGATCAGAGATCTTTGGCTCTAAAGGTCACTGAAAATATAACAATCGCTGTCTAGATGCACAAGCCTGGCTGCAGGACAGCAAACAATTTTAAGCAGCACACCATATATGATAAAAGTCTCCTCACATAATCTATCATCACACAAGGAACAAGGCAAACTGAAATAGAGGAGCTTTCAGAGCACCTTGATGCCTGGCTGGGAGATACCACATTCATTAGTATGGGTACAAGACAGGAGGGGAGATTTAATTGCACATTTCCAAGCAAATTTGACCTAAAGAGAATTAAGCAACAGTCATGGCGAAATCTACTTAGTCATAAACTTCTTATTAAGACACAATTTTAGTTGTCGGAAGTGCCTAATCTAATCAGGTGTGACAATGATAAAGCAATATAATAGCTAGACTTGCACCACAGAAATATATCCCATAGGCCCAGTTTTCCTACTATGCTCACTGAAAAGTCCAACTAGATGCAGTGGAAATTTGTTCTAACATGAACATGAAGTGGGAAAAAAATCCAATGTTTGGACACAACAACTGCAATCTCAGATACATACAGTACTCTGACAACGAATAACAAGAGCATTGCTTATAAAATTGCCTTTACTACATTCTTGCTACACAATGAAGCATTTGTACATGGAGTGACATTTTTCTGATTATGGGAAAAAAGGTTTTTACAAAGCTTGCTTGATTGTGCTGCAGCTCTTTTTTTTTTTTTTCCCCACCCTCTCCTAAACTGATTTAAAAACAATTCTTGGTAGGACTCTAGTGAATATACTGGATGGTCCCTCTCATTATAGTGGTATATCCTAACTTTGCCTTCCAATAACAACAAAAATCAGTTATGAAAATTTCTTGTCTGTTAAATTACCATCAAAAATTCCTGGCAGTTGTTATTGCTGGGTTTATCTACACCAGCAAAAGAACTAGCCCCTAAATGCTTATATGATGTTTCTGTCTGACATAAGATGATAAAAGCTTCTTCAAATACCCCAAAATCTGTGAATATATTTTGCTTCCCTTAAACAAAATCACTTTTACATGATTTATTTGTAACACCAGCAACCTGCTACTTTGCTGTTCTGTTACTGGGCTTTATGATTTGCTAGAAAGATAAATAAACCAGCTCCATCCAATGTGGTCAAATGGCAATGGTGGTCACTCTTCAGTATTTTGCAGAAGGTCAGAAAGTCATATCCTTTTGACATAGAATTTGTGGTAATTTTACTGGAAAGTTAAAGTGAATGTCAATATTTAATTCAGATGCTGCAAGCTCTAGTATGAAGCAGGTTTAATTCTTGTAATAAACAGAAAGTCATGACATAGAAGCCAAGAGTGGCAAATAAGGCAGAGGTGTCCTTTGGTGGAATCTCACTGTCACAGGAGAAATCCCCCTTACTCTACAGAGATATAAGATAGTGTAAAATCATCAAGTCACCACTGGATATAAAGTTAAATTTCATTTATATTACATGCATGTCCAGCAAAATATATGCCAACCCTTTCAAATCTATTTCCCAAAGCTTCTTACTACTAATGCCAAAGAAAAATGGATACCATGTATATATCCTACGCATACACGCAGAGTAGGTTAAATCTTTTTCCTTCAAGCCAGTTATAGCATAATTTAATTACTGCAGCAGGCCATAGAATACCAGTGCACTGCAAGCATTGTTCAACAAGTTAAGGAAAAGATAGGTTTTCAATTTCAGAGAGGAAGGGTGGTGACCTATAAAGTTGTAAAGGAAACCACTCAGAGTTATTTCAATACCCTCGCTAAAAAAAGCCCCCTGGAATTTTAAGAGTCTCTTCCTCATCCTGCTCAGAACAATTGGAAAATTACAGATCATTTAAAATGCATTAATTTAATAAATTAAAAAAAAAAAATTGGAAACAACAACAACAACAACAAAAAAAAAAACAGTTCTTGCTCCTGGAATTGCACTGCTGATTTCTCTGATTCCTCTGGTAGTTGCATACAGATTTAGTGAGCAGAAAGAGTAACCCAAATTACGTAACAGGTACACTTAAAATGCGTTACAGATCCTCAGTGGTCATTCTTTGGCAAAGACTTTACTTTTCTATTTGCCCTAAAGTCACGGGGAACAGGCTTAATTTAAGCCAAAACAGACACTGAATACTAGAAGCTTTTGGGTGAACAACATCATAATGAATTTAATATAAACTGATTTTTTTTTCCTACATGATTAGATAAAATCCAAAATAAACACCACATAAGCATTTCATAAAATACAGGAGAGCTAAAATTTGTTTTATTTTGCTTGCTGTAAATTCTTCTACAATATATTCATCACGGGGATTTATGCGATCACGTAGCATGACATTCCCTCTTAGGCCACGATGCAATTATTTGCACTAAACCCCCCAAGGCAGTGTATAGTTATCTGCACTTCTTTGGGGGCAATAAAAGGGGGGTGAGGGTTAGAAGTATTTTATTTATATTTGTAAAGAAAAGGCATCATGTCTCAGAGCAGCAAACACTGCACCAGCCCACTCTAATACAGCCACTTCCCTCCCTTTTCATCTGATCCCTCACTAAACACACAGCTGCAAACACCCGAGACAGAAACCCATGCATGCCTCAACCTACCCTTGACAAAGCAGGACTTTTAAAACCTTCCAGATTAGTGGATTACAAGGTCTGGCCTTGTCCTGCACTTCAGAAGGACACTAATTTTTCACTAATGCAGTCACAGTGCCAGGCAGGTAACAGGCAGCAGCGTGCCAAGGAACAAGCTCAGCAAGCAGATGACTCTGCAGATACACAGGGCGAAGGCTCACTCCAGATGAGATCAGCACAAATTTGACACTGGTATTAGCTACAAAATCCTGTGCTATTAATCTAGGTACAAGGAGATGATTTGTTTCCAACCTCTACTGATTCTTTCTCTGGCAGTTTATTCCTGCTTTGTAGAAGGTCCAGGAAGTTAGACTAATGAATCTAATTTCTTAGGAAGCAGACGGGTCATGCCTCTCTTCTCCTTATTTCTCAGATTTCTTTTTCATAACTCAGATGAATGCACAACTTTAAATCTCAGTGATAACAGACATTGATCTTAGTGATAGAAAACTTGATTAATTAAATAGCCCCTGGGATATGTTAACATTTTAAGTGTGAACATTAACTGCTAAAAGATCCCTGAAGTAAACATCACATGACTTGGAAGTAGTTCCCCTATCTTTTGCCCACAGTGAACAAGGCAAGAAGTGAAATTTGGAAAATATTAATTTATCCATGAATATATGAGAGTCCTCAAGTAATTTTCAAAAGCATCTATCAAAGTTACAACCACAGCTCCAAAATCACGTGAATGAGTTAGCATCTGGCAATTCAGTGTATAATGTTTTTCGAAAGCTAGAGGAGAGCACTGCAGCACCAGCTAGGACTTGTAAGCTTATCCAGAGGTAAAGGAAAGACAAGTCTTTACACTCGTAGTACCTACCTCTACATGCACATCACGCTTGTTCTTATGTGGCTACCACAATAATACTGTTTACTCCTTGAAGTACTGAACTTCAGCACCTTTCGCTCAAGTTTGTAGTTTAAAGGTGGACTTGCTCACAAAGAGCTGGCCGCAACACCCACAACGTGCACTGCACCAGGGCTTTCTCCTCCAAACCGTCTAACGCTCTGACAGGTGGGTTTAATTCTGTCACGGCTTTCCCCAGGTGACGCTGCTGGTAATATACAGAGTTCACCAACGCCACCACTACTTGCCAACTGTCACTTGGCATTCAATGTACACGTTAGCTTAGCACGAGTGCCTCCTTCCCTCTTGATTCAGTTTTATATAAGTTTTATTCTAGAAAGAGTGCCCTTCTCGAACGAGCGCAATGACAAAGGGGCTCTGCTCGGCTTTTCCCTGGGCTCTGCGTCCACCAACAGCCCGTGACCTTGCGTTTCGCAGCAGCTGGGAGGGAGCTCCCCGGGCAGCCGCAGGGGTCCGGCCATGGCACTGCTCCGCGTGTGGCATGCGGGGGACAGAGACATGGAGTCGTTTCGGGCACTGACGCGGGGGGAGTTTACTTATTTAAACACATCC
>VWZY01001943.1:70530-88323 GCA_013399075.1 Chloroceryle aenea
ACAACTTCCTCACCCTCGACGACTGCGAGAAGAGCTGCTGGACCATCAAGAGTGAGTCCGGGCACCATCCCCGCCGTCCTCTCTAGTCCCGAGGCTGACCCGACCGGGCCTCGTTCCTGGAGTGCCCCGGGGGTGGCCAGCGGCTGGAGGGGGCTGTCGGAGCACCGGGGAGGCTGTGCTGCTTGTGGGGTGCGTCGCACACACCCGGTCTGTCCCTCCTGCTTGTTGAAGCTTGTCACCGATGTCAGTTTTATTCAGAGAAACTGAGCGAATTGCCTCAGAGGCAACGTGGAATTTAACTAATAATATTTTAAATGTAATTTAAGATTATACCTAGTTGCTAATTAATGCACCAGATTCCTCCTCATTTTATCACACTTTATTAAAGAAGGCAGGTAGTGGGACCAGCTGGGACTTGCCTGCAACTGGAGTAATAGCTTTTTGTCTACGCTACCGTCATTATTCAGTACAGGGAGCATGAAGGGTTGATTTTACAGAGGATGAAATTATTTTTTTTGCAGAAGTCCCCAAATTATGCCGGCTGGAGGCTGATGGAGGACCTTGCAGGAGTCATCTAAAAAGATATGCCTTTAACTTGAGCTCGATGAGGTGTGAGGAGTTCATCTATGGTGGCTGTTATGGAAATGGCAACAACTTCAGAGATTTGCAGTCTTGTGTGGACCACTGTCTGCCAGAGAAAAGTAATGATTGTTCTAAATTTTTAATAAAATAGATGGTTTGAAAGCGATATGAAGATGATATTTTGTTTGATATTTTCCTCTAGATGCCCATACAGTGGTATTTTTGAAGGTTTCTGTGAAGCAGATGTTTATATTGTCTGCAGACTTTCATGTATCACTTGTCTCAGCTGTTACTGAAAGAGCAAAAGTGCTGTAGTCGTTTAATATTGTGACCTTAAATATACCCACAGCTACACCCAACCAACCTCTTCTGGAGAGCTGTACATGTGTAATCTGAAGGGAAATAAGGTCGGAAATCTGTGTTGTGGCATCATGTTCAGGGTAGTGGTATTGTAATAAAAGGCAGAAGTGCCTTTCTAAAATCCAGGCCTGAGGGACGGTGTGAAGTGGCTTGGAGTTTTAGCACTTGCCCGCTTAACCTCTAACAAAAGTTTTTTGCCTGACATAGCTCTTCACTGTCTCTCCACATGGGCTTTAAAGAGAGGTGGTAATTATGAGCAGGTGACTATAGCTAAGTATTGTCGTAAACACTGGATTAATATCCAGTGCAAGATAGGATCTTTGAATAAGAGAGATCAACCAGAATGTATAAAAGCTCTCACTGTCTAACCTTTATTACTGCTTAATGAGACAATTACTTTTGACTGGTGTCAGATTGTCATTTTTTTCTTAAGTCAATGCTGAATTATTTTTAGTTTCTCTGTTGCAAATGCAATAAATTGATAAAAGGTCTCCAGCAAGAAAACCAACATTTTGCGTAGGCAAAAATGAAACATGATTCTTGTGAGGAAAGTGAGGAGTTTTTATTTTTTCTGCAAGTGGACAGGATTTTCTGGCAAAATTATAGTAAGGATAAACAAAATAGTGCCTTTTTCTTCTACAGAGGTGGTTCCACTGGAATTATTGCTATATTCTTATATAGAGAGAATTAGACTTCTGGCCAGACTGTGTAAATATCTTAGCTGTACTATGTATGTACACACATGCATGTCCCCCACAAATGGGGAAAGCTAATAAATTTCACTTGTAGGATAGTAATCTTATTTTCTGCAACTATGTTGTCTTCTCAAAGTCATAACTCACAGGAATAAGATGTACTAAGTTTCTGAAGTCATTGCTAACAGTTATGTCTGTTCAATGGGAACAAGAGCTGTTTCGGCACAAAATTTGTTGCAGGGTAAATTTTAAGGAGCCAGGCATAGAGATGATAGTTATGTAATTTGTCTTTCTCTCTTTTTTTTTTTNTCCCTTGCTATGCTATAGCCCAAAGGATGAAGGATTGTGTTCTTCTTCTGTGCCTCGCTATTACTATGATGCCAAGACTAAATCGTGTAAGGAGTTCAAATATACAGGCTGTGGTGGAAATGCCAATAACTTTGTTACTGAAACAGATTGCTACAATGTTTGCAGAAAAGGTAAGATTTTTTTGTATTTTGTATAGCCACAAGCAGATAAAAAAGTCCCAATACCAGTAACAGGTGTTTACAGTGGTGTTTTACTCACCTTGGCTTGCTAGTGTATGCATTTGCATTTTGGACTGGATGTTTGCAAAGGCAGGGAAAGCTGAGATGCAGCCCTAAATCCTTCTGACAAGAATGGTGTGGTGGTTACATTATTTTTGAATGAAATATAGAGAAGGGCACCCAAAAAAGACTAATTAGCTTGCTAGAGCCCACAAGAAATCAAACTGTTCAGTACCAGCATGAATGCTGATTAAGGTGTCATTTTCTTCTAGCTATTTTTAAGTAGGATTAAAGTGAATTGTGAAATCAATTTACTTTTTTTTTTCTTAATGGTTTTATTGAAATCAACTACTGTCTGTGCTTGGAAGTCAAAACAGTTGTGCCTTTCCCTGCAGTCATATGTTCATACCAGCTATTGCAAATTTTAATACTCTAGTTTAATTCATTTGATACGTAAATCAACAAGAGAGAGAAAAGGATAATTATGTGTTGATCCTCAGACCACTCAGGAAGCAGACACAGCACAGTATTTTAAAATACTGATACTAATGGGAAAAAAAAAATCAGTCTGTATCTAGCATGTACATTGCCTTTAGAAGAAAAAAAATCAAAAAGGCCAAAAGGAGCTCTGTTTTAAATATGTGATATGCATAATGTCCAAGCACTTCAGTATTTAAGATGTGTAGTCAGACGGATTAAGTCAGGAGATGATTTTTCAGTTCTGGGCTGGAAATCTCAGGCTGGGGCAAGGACTGCACCCTGAGCACAGTCCTCAGAAGTTAAAAAAAATGTGTGCTAGTTAGTCATGACAGTAATATTTCTGTGGGTGACAAGTCTGAGTGTGTCTCTGCCAATCTAGTATAATAAGAGATTCTTTAATAGCATGCTAAGTCTGAGATGCTTGTGATTATGCAATTTGCCTCTGTCACTACCAGGGAAATGGTAGGGCCAGGCTCCAGCTTAAGGGTGCACAGAGAGAGAGGAGAAAGAAAACTGCCTCTTCAGCATCTTGCCTCCATGCTCTGCCCCTGCCCACACCCAGCCAGTCCACCTGGGGATTTTCCCTTCCTCACTCTTGTGGAAGAAAGAAGTAAAGAAATGCTGCCTGTCTCGTAACCAGAGCACCAGATAGCCAATCGTGAAGGCTTATAATAAGCTTTTTCACCAATTTGTGGATTTCACAATTCAATAAAGCTTGGTACAACCAAAGCCCATAGTTAAGGGCATCATTAGCACTAATTAATGTTGTGCTATTCATTTGTATACCTTGGGAGTGTACAGCAACATTAAGCAAATCTTTCAGGCAGCTTAAGCCACTCCTCTCACACTCCCATAATTCCTCTCCAGCATCTTTCCTGTTACCTTTTGGATTCTCATGTTGAATTCAGTTGACCTTCACTATGTAAATACAAAACTGCTGTTTAAATTGATCTATAGTTTTTTGGAATAAAAAGATTTCTGTTTAATTTAATTTAAGAAGTTTATGTTGGAAAGGAAAGTAAATACATTGGGGTGACAGCAAAAGGATTAGGAACTGGCCACAGGGCCTCTGCATGCTGCTAAATAGGTATCATAAAGACAAAAGACTTTCAGTCAGATTTGCGAAGTACTTATTTTCTGAACTGCGCTCACACATTTCATGCAGACTTCTTAAGCATTCCTGGAGATAACCCTGATTGTCTTTGGCTACTTTGCAGCTCCTGTGTGAATCCCCGTTCTGGGCAAAACCCCAAATCATTTTACCTTTTTATCTCCTTCAGGCACTGGTTATATCTGAGTCTTCACCCCACAGTGTTCAGAGAAATGCAGTAATAGTTGGGTTGTTTGTTGTTTTGTTTTTGTTTTTGTTTATCCAGATAGAGCAGTGTGCTTATTTCTGTGCTGCTGTCACTGCAGGACAGCTAGAAAAGACTTTGATGCAGAAAAGAGCAGCAAAGTAGGACTCTAGTGACAATGGTGGACACATTGGAGACCTTACAGTGTGTGAGAATAGGGTGTCTAGAACAGATTTTACAGTTTATGATGTTTGCTATTATTGTATCAACCACTTAAACAGCATAACATGAAAAAAAATCAACTCAAACAATGAAGAGTAGTTTTGTCATACTGTTTTTTTAACTATTTCCTTTGTTTTCTTAGCAGGGACTCAGAAACCAAGAATCAACAAGCCAACGAATGTGCTCCGCAGAAAAATGATGATAAAGCTGGTTAAAAAACCTCAGACGTATAACCCAAAGTCTTAAAGCTGATGTGCACTTGGATGTTTGAAACACCTTGTTTTGATTCCCCTTTTTTCTTTTGTAAGATAATTTCCACAGTTTTATACACCAGCATAGTTCTGTCTTTCAGAACTACTTTTTATTTCCAACTTACTTTTTATAAAGAACTGCATTTAATAGAGGAACAATGAACCTAAGTTTGGTTCTTCTTCTCTGTTGTCTTTGCAGTAATACTTTGGCATAAGCCACATATTTAGATTTCCATGTTTTTATGGGGGAATGTTACTACTGCCTTGGGAGAATATTTCAGCTATTACAAATCAATTAAGATTTGAAAAATCAATTGTCTCTTAGTATAACTAAGGAGAGTACAAAGCTAAATCTCTGCCATGGATTTTTTTGGCATCCTCTGCTTGTTAAAGGAAAGGAACCTTCCACAAGTGTGTTCAGAGGTTTATTGCCCTTCCATTTTGCATACTTTGCACAATCGTTTAAGTGCATTACAGTTACGTTCATAGTCAAGGGTTTCAGAAGCATTCATAACAGTAAAAGAAGTATAAACTTAAATCTGTCTCATTCCAGAAGAGAAAACTGGGAATTGGGATACTTTGATAAACACTCTGACAATGGCAATGAATAAGCTCAAGTATTAAAACAAAAAGGTAGCTATTACTTTTTCAGGACATTTGAAATATCTACTGAGTTGTCCTTTAGATCCTTGTATGACACGAATCAGCGTATTTGTATTGATGTTAGCGGAGCTATGCTGACTACATCTGCTGAAGATCTTGCTATTTGTGTTGATGTGGTGGGTGTTAGAAAAGCAGAAGGTTCCACGGATCTTGAGTGATCCCTCTTTTGAGGCAATATTGTATTTCTTACGGTAGATTATTCCTATGGTGATATTATTGCACCTTCTTTTATGTTTTGTATTTGAGCCACATCTGAATTTCAATTAATTTTGCCTACAATATTTTACTATATGTGAATTCATAAGTAGTGTTAATAAAATGTTTTTTGGGAAAAAAGGAGAGCTTGTTCTGTGATTATCCTGAATTAGTTGTATACACCAATATGTGTAATGCTACCTATTATTTACTAATTATGACTCTAGCAGAGTTTAGTTGTCTCTTAAATCACTTCCTCACGCTCAGGTCTTTATTTGAAGAAAGCCAGTAAATTGCAATGATGTCATTCATCCCCAGCAGTTTCTATGGCTCAGCTGGGTCTCCCTGAAGAGCTGTTCTCAAAGGGGTGCTTAGTTAAGCTGATCGTCTGCTGCTGGGTTTCCTGTTTGATGTTGCCCCATCTGATGAGCTTTTGTGTGGGTAAGGGGCTATTTGCTTGAAGTGACATTGGCTTTCAGTTTGAAAATTTCATACGTGTGCTTTATTCTCATTTAGGAGAGGGAACATGATGGGGAAATTAATCGAGTTTTTTTGTTACTGATTTTTTTCTCGCCACTGGATTTTCAATTAAAGCAATCATCTGTGCTTGCTGTGGTCTTTCTACCTCTGTTTCCATTCCCAATCTCAGAAAAACTTCTTATTTCAATTAATCTGTTGCTTAGTGCATATGAATGAGCACACTCTGTGACAGAAAATGGCAGGTAACTAGTGACACAGTTTTGAGTGTTTGTCCCATACCAAACCTCTTCTCTGGTAACCATCCTTCGAACAGAAATGGGGACAGTCTAACCTTCCTGAAGGAGACAGGGCACACTGCACATGGATGCTGACCATGTCCCTTACCTCAGGCTGTGAAATTTGGCCATGGTGCTTAGAGCAGCAGCCCAGAGTTTTCTGCTGAATATTTTTTCATACCTAGCACTATCCTTTTGGGGATCCCATCTGCATCTGTTGCAGATTCCTGACCATGGCTTATAAAAACACAACCCCATTTTGGAAGTCAAAGTTCAATTTAAACACTGGTTTTAACTGTAGAGGATGGCCATCTTTTAACAGCATCACTGAGAGAGAAAATCTCTGGTAACAAGTTAGAGAAATGGACCATTACTCTGTATCTCTTGGGGTCTTTGACTTTTATTGGAGTATCTTAGGGTGGGATAGAAAAGTGGACCTCGGATTTAAAGGGAGCCCAACATCTGAGAGCAGCTCCATCTCACCTGACTTTTTGGTCTCAGAATTGGGTACCTGGCCACACATCTAGCCAATGTGATAACCAGCTACTGGCCTGAGAGGGATCCAAGGCTTTGATAGATAGCCTTCTGCTCATGCCCCCTCAGGGTCTCAGTGGGAGATGTCTTGATGGACTGGGCTCCATCCAGGATGCAGGAGTGGCCAATGCAGCTGCTCCACATGCTCTTTCTTTTCTTGCATAAAAACATAAAAGTCCAAAGGCTTACTGCTAGGGTACTCAGTGAAATATCAGAGGCTTGGGTTTTAATTCCTTATCTACCTGATATCACACTGAAATTTAACCTAAACCATCTACAGTTCTTGTAGGTTTCCTAGTGAGCAGGCTGTAGAGTGTTCTGGAGGACTGGGGGGCAAGGGGGAGGAGGAAGGGGGGAGACCATGAAAGTTTTTTTCAGTTCTGCTGCTGTGCTGTGCTGCTTTGCTTTATGTTCTTAAGTTACTCTAATATCCCTCCAGACTCCTGTGGCTTTGACTAATCTAAATAATTCTCTATCATCTACAGCACTTTATATGACTCACAACTGACTTCCTTTTTCAGTTTGCTGATGAAAGAACACTGGCCCAAGGCTGGGTCAACTGTTAGCATTTTGCCACATTGAAAATTAACGCAGCCCATACCATCCTGCAAATTAACTTTTATTATAGTAGTCAATGTCCAGCAGCTGGTATTGTGTGTCACAGTGCAAATTTCTACTGCAGGGAAGGGAAGCTGTGATTATAATCATTTGGGTTTATCTTGTCTTGCATAGGTAAAGTGCCACTGAAACTCATGACTACTGATTTGCATGAGGCAGTCATACCTGCTGCTGAAGAGTGGTTGCTGAGATAAGCAGATTTGACTGAACTCCATTGCAAAAAACATCACTGCTCTTTAACTTTCCATAGCAACCCATAATTTCAGTTTTTTTATTAGTGCTATCTTGTGAAGAACTATATCAAAGCCTCTATAAACATGAAAATCTGAGCTGATTCTTCTTCCTTAGCTGTGGCAACATTCAAGGAATTGCCAGAGTATTTCCAGAGTAGAAGAGTGGTTTCATTATATTTCAGTGAAATTTTAAGTGTCAAAAAGCAAAAAGAAAAAAAATCTATGTTGAAAGATTTATTTTTTTTTTAAATTGGTAAGCTAAATGATGGCAAGCAAAATTTCGACACATCTCATTTTAACAGTGAATTGCCCCAGTAAACGGCTTTCTTGCAGTTCCATGCTCCAGAAGCAAAACAGTAATGACTTTGTTTGTATCCCTGGAGTCAGATTTCTAACTGCTGGAAGTGTCCCCATTCCTCTATTGGTTCTTGTCAGCCGAGGAGGTGGAAAATATAGACTATTTAATAATAAATAAATAAACAAACAAATACACACAGTGGGCCACATAAAAGAAAATAAAAATCACTGGTCTTGTGTCTCAGATCACAGGTGAAAAAGATTTTGCCCTTAAGCTTGAAGTTAACTATACTGCTGACGGCAGCTGTTCTGGATCCAGGCAGAGACAAGAAAGCTGTTCTACTGATTTATCTACTGATAAATGTGATAAATGCAGTCCACCTGTGGTTACATGTATCTGTAAGAACCACATTGCAGATGTGCCAGTATTATTGGGCATTTACATTAGTGTTACTGAAAGCAAAATCTGCTTCATTGTCTTTCTAGAAAGAAAATCATTGGTGATAATTAGTGCTTTTGTTGAAGTGAGCAGAGTTTTTCAGTGTGTGGTGGTTCTGTACAGTAATGTCTGTCATCTGATAAATAACTTAATGGCTGGGGAGAAGGGGTGTTAATCATAGTATATAAAGCCTAATGAACAGCAATTGTATTAAAAAAAAATAATCTATGTAAGCAAGGTGCATAAAAGCATGCTGTTTGAGGTATTAGCAACTGATGTGATCATGAGCAGGGGTTTCCAAATACAAGTCAGAGAAACAAGCATTCCCAGCTCATGTCTGAACTATTCATAAAAGAGAGATATTCAGGCAAATTAAAGACTAGTTTATGAAAAGTAAACCATTGCATCTATTACATGGGAATAAAACAAATCCATGTGAAAGAAGGTACCCTTTGTAGTGGAAATGCAGACCATAATGTCAGATTAATATGGACAAAATAGATGCTCTTCTAGGCACACCTGGTTAGGTGCCTAACTGCTTTTGTGTGGAAGGTTTTTATTACAATTTGAACTTAAAGTACATCACATTGTCTCACTTAGCGGGGCCAAATACAGTATGAAATACAATAATAAACCTCACAGTAACTAATAAGTGCATATGAACACTATTCTCTATGGGATATTTTTCTTTGTGTGTGGGAGGCAAGATAGAGAGAATGGATTATACTAATGAAAGCTATTTACAGTCAAAGGAGTAAAGGGTGAAAAATATATTTCATTATCAAACCAGAAAAAAGCTTTCCATTATCAAAGTAGTTTTCAACAAGGAGAAATGTTGAGTTTTACTGATGTTAAAAAAGACTACTTCATAAAAATGTTTCCAGTAGAAGGTAGCTAGACTAGCAAGACTTTTTTTCCCACTAAAGGTGGGAGGGAAGTCTGATGAGAAAAACAGTGATGACAAATGGTATTTACTGCTCTCTCATGGCCCTGGAGCACAAGGAGCCTGCACAGTTCCCTCTGTGCCAGCCAGGGGGACTCTACCATGTTTTCTACAAGATCTGGAGTGAGTCCAAAGGCTTCAATCACCATCTTTAAGTGCAGCAACATGATCTTGCACAGAGCAGCATTCTACTGCAGCAGCGCACGTGTCTGTTTTACCTGAGCTCTTCTTTGCCAATGTTCATTGCTCAGTGCAAGCAAATAAAAAAGGGCTAAGCAAAAAAATTCTGACCTTTATTTCAGCATCTGCACAGTCAGTAGATATACTATGTGAATGACTGTGTGTAATCATTCACATGGTAAGGAAAAATAGGTTTCTTTCAGGTGGGAAAGGAAATGAACTCATTTCTTTGCTCCAGTATGTCTCCAAATAGCTTCAGGATCAAAACTACTACAAATCTTATTATATAAAAACACTGGAAAATATATTTTTTAAAATTAAAGTAATTTCCTTGATTAGGTTTTATCAGTATTTGGTCCTTCCAACTTTTTAAGACTCTTCTTTTAAAATCTGAAGCAATATTCAGATAATTAGAGATCAGTTTTTACTGAAGAAGGAATTTTTAAATCTCATTAGTTTGTTTTAAAGCCATCAGATAGCTTGGATATTCTTCCATCTGATACATGTTAATAGCCATCGATTCTGTCACTTTTGTACTAGCAATTAAACTGACTTCCTTAACTGTTCTCATAATAGTAACTTTGCATACTTTTAGTGAGAATTAATCTGAGGTACTAAAATAAAACTGCACAATAAGATCACAATAAGTTCTAAATCTCGTAGAACTGTTTGAAGCTAAAAAACCCTGAAAAAAAGTAAATGTGTCACTGATATAAAGTTCACCTTATTTTCAATGCTGTATTTTCTTTCTAAACTGAGACTGAAAAAAAAATACTACAGACTGTAGTCTGCAGTTATGGTGATGGAAACCTGCTCTTGATCTCCAGATATACAGTAAAGAATCTCTTTCCAAACCTATTGCAGTGGAGCTGACAGAGGAGCATGCAACTCTTTACTGTCTCATTTTTGAACAGATACTTGAAGTTAATATTTCTATCCCCAACAGACAGAATTATGCCTTTGCATGTGATAGTGAGCACTCAGTAGCATTAGGATTGAGGTTTTCTTCTTTAAAAACCTTATTTTTATTTTAGCTTTTATTATTTTTTCTCAGTTTATTGCTTTTCCTTCTCCACCCAAAAGGCATTAGATAGGAGCATGCTGAGTCTAGGCTGCAGAGGGTGAGGCTCTCAGACCTCAGAGCCACAACACCCTCAAACTGTTTATTTCTAAAACCCTCAGTGAAGAAACCCCTGATAGCTCCATGGAGAGAAAAGAGCTGGGACATATCTTATGTATTTGAGAGAGGTAAAGCAGAGGAAAATAAAATAGTCACAGCTCTTGTCTCCCTCATGTTCACGAGAGACATTTTTGGAAGTTGTGCAGCAGTGTTCCTTCCCTGGCTAGGGAACATTAAGCTGAGAGTAGGAGGGGAGAGCCTTCTCTGACTCACTGTGCTTCCTCCTGCTTTGCCCACGTGAATGACCTCTGCCTGCACCGTCTTCATGCAACAGCCAGCAAACGCTGAACCTGACCATGTTCTTGGTACTTATTAACCAGATGACATCTGAGCTCATTTCAGCCCAAATTTTCCTCCGATTGACTGTCTGAAGTGAAGGGTAGCATGATGCTGGAAATTCAAGTAAGTTTTCGGAGGACATCACAGAAAAACTAAGAATCCAGCTAAGTCTATCCACCCGGACATCTGGGGTACTTCACATTGTCGTTACCTAGGGAAATCACTATGCCTGGTGCAAATTACAGCTCATCAATGCTTTGCTTTGATTTAGGAGGGATGTCTGTTCCAGTGCTGTGCAGAGCTAAGGGGAGCTCACTGCTGGGGACATGGGCTGAGCGTTACAGAGCCAGAGGAGCAAAGCATGAGTGAGGACTCAGAGCCAGATGTATCACTCTGGGTGGGAATGGAGATGTGGCTGTGGGGAGAGGGAGAGCAGGAGTGAGAAGGGAGATTCCCACCACACAACCTGGACTGCTGGGGTGCTGAGGCTGGTGACAGAACCCTCCTTCCTTTCTCCTTCCAAAAGGAAGGAGCACTGCCTTTTCTGTGCAGGACGCATTAAGGTCAAAGCAGACAATTTTATTCTACGGAATGATACTACTGATTTCCATCCTTTGAGCACTGCATGATAAAACTATTGCGCATGTCATATTACAGCACTGCCATACACTGACTAATGCATAAAAAAAATTAAAAACTCAGCTATCTGGCATCTCAGGTGGAAGCATAAAATATTAATAGGGCTTTGAAATGCATCACTGTACTCAGTAACAGCCTGAAAGTAATATTTTTCTCCTTCAGACATCCAAAACCATAAAACAATGACTATTTTGCCAGCTGTTGCAATAGTTCTCAGCAGCACTAGAGTGAAAGCGCCATAAAGCACAACAGAGTGCAACTTCAAGATTTTTGCAACTACTGAATGACTGTGACAGCTATTTCTCTGCTTTATTGTGTTCAGACTAAGCATATGTGAAGAGAAATTGTGATATGTAACTAAATACATACCTAGCACTGGTATGGATTATTGGTAGCATTCATGCACTGTTGTCAAACCTATTATTCTCTTTCAGACACTTGTATAGTCCTGCTCCCAAAAATGATTAGGACTCAGTCTTTCTGTGTATTTTGTCTGCTAAAATTTCCATTTAACAGTCAGTGTTCAAGAGGAATGTTCATTTTCCTAAGCAACAGGGATGGGAACCTGCCTTGTCTCAGAGAGACCTTCTTGGATATGTTTGAACTGTACAATGTTCTCTTTACTAGTAACACAGATTTTACTGTCTGTATTTTGGTTTATGTCATTTCCTTAGTTTTAGAAATTAAGGAGAACCAAAAGGAGGTTGTTGGAGAAGGAAGTGCATATCTTGTATCTGTACACTCAGAGAGTGTTTGTATAGCTGAAGGTGAAAACAGAAGGGATCAGGAAACAAAGGCCGCATTTACAAAGGCCTTTGATTTATGGCATTTTAATAAGTGTCTATCTGCCTTACTCCTATTGATAGAGTCAGAATTCCCCAGGCACTTAAAAAAACTGTCTAGGGGACCTTATTTCTGTCCTTGGACATTTATCTCTTTATTTATTAAGGTAAATATATTTGAAAATCTGGCTACACCTCATTTTCAAAATAATTGAAGACCAGATGGTTCACAGTTCATGAAAATTGTCCTGCTCAGAACTGCACAATTTGGTGTTGCCTAACGTTGAGACTCTTTCTATTCTTTTGTGTCAAGTGCCAGTATCCCACTGTGCAGTGCTCAGTGGGCTAGGTGTCCAAGAAAAGTATGTGCAGAATTTGGCCCATTAGGTGGGCAGATGTCTAGAACATGAAAACTGAAAACCAGGAAAATAAGTAAAAAGGCACTTGAGCATTTAAATGCCCAACTTGGTGCAGCTGCTGAATAGGCCAGAAATCAGTGCCTCCCTCTATGCAAAATCCAGGACCAGATCCTTGTCCATGCTGCCTTCTGCCTTTGAGTCAATAAATTTAAGCCAATGCATTTTGTAATATTAGGAGTTGCCCCATACTTAAATAATTTAAGACAAGAAAATAGTAGATTTTTTTCTGTAAATGCTGCAATTTGAGAAGATCAAGATGTGAACCACCTCTGGTTTCAGTTTTGCAAACCAGAAACCTGTCACATTTTGCGCAATCAAAACCACACCCTTTCCCATTTAGCTCTGATTTATTAACTATAAAGCTCTCATATCATTCCTTCTTTCCACAGTTGCTGGTACTATTTACAGTTTCAGATGACATAAAAAAACCTTACCATGCCGAAGAGATCAGTGATTATAATTTTACTTTTCTAACACAGTTATCATTTTCACATTTCTACTTTCTGTGTTTTCCAGTTCTGAAATGAATCATACATATAAAAAAATAAACCCCGTCATATTAAGTTGGTCTCAGAACATTAAGAAAAAGCATCCACCACACCCTGTGATTAATTCATTAATCCATCTTTCAACACAAGTAATGTAATGAGCTTGCAAACAAGAATATGACGCACACATAGCTCTTCAAATACTGTTGACATACTGAATTTTTTAGATGCCTGTGATGCTCAGCCTTTCACTTGCTGCTTCCACCTCCAGTAAGACCCAAGACCAGAATGTTTTTTCTCTCAAAGGTTACTTGGTGTGCAATATGGAATGAGCTTGTTGTCCAAGATGGGTGCAAAGAACAGATCTCTTTGGAGAAAGGTGAAGGTTCTTCTAAATGAGAGCCCCGAGTAGAGTTGACTAAAAAATACACAGATTTTGAAAGACATAAGAGCTGTCATTTGGCCTCTTCATAGGCACTAAAATTCAATCAAAAGTTCAATAGCTCATGCCATATATATGTATTTGCATACATGGAAATGAAGGAGAAGGGAGAGAAGCAGAGTGTCTGGTGAAGAATGCAAGAAGAGATAGGCCTGTCAACTCAGTTAAGAGAGCTACACCATGTCAAGAAGCCACAAAGCAGTGTGAGGTAAGGGTGATAGTTTGGGGGAATTGGCACAGAAGCTGAATTTTATGTATTCCTATAATTCAATTGAAAGATAATCCAGAAAAAGTACACCATGAAAACCATCAGCATTCCATTAATAATGATACAATTAGCTTTAAATATTTCAGAAAGATCAGCCAGGATAAATGGGCTGGTTTAATCTGTTGTTGTCAAATATTTTTGCCCTTAGGCGGGGTTTTTCCCCTTTTTATGTCTGACTGCTGTCATGTCACAAAATCTCAGAAATGGGACTGAGGTGAGTGTTTGGTAACTGTCAAGCTGTCCTTGCACCCACATTCTCAGTCCTTTCAGCTAATGAGGTGCTGCTGCACTGAATCAATCCTTGCATCATCCAACAGGGTGGACGTTATTTTTTGATATTCACTTCTTGGCTTTTTGCAAACATTTTTTGTTTTTCACACAGATCATGATATAAGTGGAAAATATTTATCTTTAACCTTTTTTTTTTTTTTTTCCAAAGTTCAACCCAGAAGAGAATTTGAGACTAGCTATGTTGTTCATTACTTCCTTTATTTTGGAAATGTGTAGGGGACACAATCAGTTTGGGAAAATTAAATTATCCCATTGACTGCTGAAAAAAAGGAAAGATATAAATGTTACAGCAAAGACAAGGAAGCTGAATGATCTATCAGATTTATCCATGTCTGACAAAATGCTTTTTTGTCACTCCTATTACCTGTTTACTGGCTGGGATGGGTGGAGACTTGCATGGGAAAACACATGTACACACTATTTATTGTGTAATGTTTCTTACATTGGTTCCCTGCATGAGCTGAATCAGAAAGCTCTTATGGGGTGGCCTTGTAGCATATTATGGGAAAGGCCAGAGATTTTTGTTTATGTGGATTCAGTTATGCTAATTAAACAGCAAGAAGTGCATTGATTGGTTGAAAATGACCAACACAAGAGTAAATAATAAATGGACAGAATTTGTCCTGTAGAAGCTGCACAGTTAGGAACTTCCTGAACTTCCAAGAGCAGAATCTGGAAGCAATCAGCACGCAATATGTATGAATTGCAAGCCTAATAAGAAGCACTGTGTATCAAACCTTGAAATTCCTGTCTTTTGGGTAATCTTGAAGTTCCAACTATTTTCTTCTACTGCTGGGCTGGAACAAACAAACAAACAAAGGAAGTAGAAATACCAGGTTTAATGATTTTTACTAAAAGAAGTACAAGACTAGTCAACCAAAATGTATTGAATATAAATAAGCAAAATGGTTTTTCTCCCCTAGTATGTTCTCACTAGAACAAAGTATGCTTTCACTGAACAGTGTCAGACTGGTATTTCTCAACAGAAAGGTTGTTCCTTTTGTAATGGTGTGACAAATCCTTGTAAAAGATTTCATGTATATCCTATTTGTATATACTACTCATATCAATAAGAAATATTGGAAGCCTAGCAGATAAAAATTCAGTGTGATCATTTGACTGAGGATAACATGAAGAAATATGGACAAAAAACAGTCTTACATCATTTGAATATCTACAAGGACTAGGAATCTCTTGAGGTTGCTTATATGACTACCCTGAGTGCAGTTATTAGGGATGTTTAATCCACAAACGGGTTCCATTTATCTGGGGTATTGGGACTGAGGTATCCCATATCATTGACCCATTCCCATACCTTGAATGTGTTTAAAAAAAAAAAAATCCCAGCAATTTTTACAAGCTGCAGAGAAAGTCATGCAATTTTCCCAAACTTAAATGTACTCAGCAGTTCCTCTTCTCGCACAAGACTCTTTTCTAAATTCGATTAACTTATTTGATGTTTTGCAAAAGACCTTATCCCTAAAGGGTTAGAATCTGAAAGGCAGATGTATAGAACACAAAATACACTGAGAAACATATAATAATAGTGAGCTCACTTGGATTCCTTTTTCTAATCATAAAAGTAGGCCGAGAAAACTAAATGTGGGAAGTACACTATTACTGTAAAGTCATATTTTTAGGAGCAAGGATTTTTTTTTAATTAAGGGTTATTAATATGGAAAATTATTATTAATATTAATTAAATATTAATATCCTGAAGCATGAAAGAGTCTGTTGTCTCCTGCTTATTTTATTATATGAAATACTGTCTAGTTAGAGGTATTTGGAAGAAACATAGATGGTTCCTTCTTAAGTCACATTTTCTCCCAAAGTTAAAATAGAAAGATTGGTTTATAGAGTGTTTGCAGTTTGCTTTTATTATGCACCTCTAGTTTTATAGCCTGCTATTTTATGATGTTCCATAAAACTAACCCAGAAGTATCCCACTGTGTTCTTATTAACCAGAAGTCTAACACGCTAGCCTTTTTTCCAGGCAATGCTCCTACTGAAATTCTTGGGAATTTCAGTTAAGTAAAGACTAAGTTCATACCATAGGATTTGGCTTTAAAACCTTCTTAGCTAATTTGACTTTTCCATTTGCTTCAGCAATTTTAATTTCAGGCATGCCCTACCACAACCAGATATGATGACAACATCTTTCAGAAAATAATACTTTCTTTGCTCCATTAATTTGCTTCCCTTAAAATCTTGCTGTGCACAGTTGTACCCCATATAAATCAGCTCATACTTTATTGGCTTTTACTACTGATGGACACTAGTTAACAACTCTTCCCACACATGTTTTTTAAAAAAAGGAAACGCAGTTTCCAATGCCAATTAAACCAGGAAACGTTTTGTTTGTTTTTTTTTTTTACATAACTACTAGGAAAAATGCTAAAACAATTATTTTATTATTATAACAAGGTTTTCTTTCCAAGTTCAAAAAGTTCTTTGATGTGTCCTGAGGACTGTCCATTTTTCATTGTTATGACTGAAAAAGCTGTAATGTGAAGTCTCCAAAATACAGCTTTTCCTGATGTAAAAATAGTTCTTTTTCATTAATGGTTTTGAGAAACTATATTTATGTCTCAGGAGGGGGATAAATTCACTTCTAGAAACAGATCTCTGTCAGATTTCCCAGGTTCTGCTCTCACAGTGCCATGAAGCTCAGCCCTTTTTGTACTGTTCCCGTTCAGCTGGGGTCTGGCAGCAGAAGGGGCTGAAGAAAGGATCACCTTATGTGTTATTAGAAACAAGGTTTGAATCATGCACAGCTGGATTTGGACAGGCCAGTCACATGACACTGCAGGACAACCACACAATCTGAATTTCTACTATGGAGCAGACCTTCCCCCTCTCCCTGATGTAATTCCTCCTTTTATTCCATCCTAGTTCCAATGCCACACAGAGCTGACATATTCCACAATGAAATGAGATAGCATTTCATTAATTACTGGAAAGCAAAATGGGAAATTACACTCAATAAGACTGACTGAGAAGTTTTTAAAATTACAAAATTGAAATGAATTTGAAAATAATTTAAAAAGAGGTCAGAGATGTATCGTGATAAATGCTGGACTATTGGAAAGCACAAATTATCTCATCTTCCAGGAAAGAGAGCTTTCTGTGAGATCCAACCTGCATATTGTAGCACAATAAGAACCTCAGGAGTATTTAGCTGATCAGTTCCCGATGATAGACCCACAGCTTCTTGTGTTATGCCTCTCTATCAGCATGCAGGGACTTGGAAATCTTCCAGAAGTACCTTGCTGGTCTGTTTTCTTCCTTTCCAGAGCAGAAGCTCCATGAGACATGCTTCTTCCCAAACAAGTGTGGTGAGCACTGGCCCCAGCTGCTGCCATGTCCCCCCCATAATGATCCTGCTTTGTACTCTTCAAAACCTGATAGGAAGACACCTTCCCTAAATGCTCAACAGGCTCCCTCCTTGTACACAGGTGTACGCCATGCCACCAAAGCCCACATCTGAAGAGTCCCAAGGCACACCAGCTTGAAAAGTGGGTTCAAAAAGACAAGATTCTAATTATATCAAGACATAATTTTTTTCCTCCTCTCATTTTACCCTATATTCAGAGGTCCCAGAGACTTTGTGGTTACTTTTATAGAATTATAGAATCATTATGGTTGGAAAGGACCTCTAAGATCATCAAGTCCAACCTTCATCGTATCATCTCTCTATCCACTAGACCATACCCTCAAGTGCTACATTGACTTGTTT